>CM055747.1:13648948-13713948 GCA_029465975.1 Dallia pectoralis | reverse complement strand
TGTGGACACCCCGGGTTCCTACTACTGTGTTTGTTCCCCACCCTGGATCCTGGCGACGGACCGCAACAGCTGTGTGACCCCAGAGGAGCAGGATGGTGAGTGAAGGAGAACCTGCTGATGTTCTAACAGGTGGATGATTGGGAGGTGGAGGTGTGAGAGAGTGTGGGTAGTGGGCTGGGAGGTGGAGGTGTGGGTAGTGGGCTGGGAGGTGGAGGTGTGGGTAGTGGGCTGGGAGGTGGAGGTGTGGGTAGTGGGGAGGTAGGTGGAGGTGTGGGTAGTGGGCAGGTAGGTGGAGGTGGGGGTAGTGGGCTGGGAGGTGGAGGTGTGGGTAGTGGGCAGGTAGGTGGAGGTGTGGGTAGTGGGCTGGGAGGTGGAGGTGTGGGTAGTGGGGAGGTAGGTGGAGGTGTGGGTAGTGGGCAGGTAGGTGGAGGTGGGGGTAGTGGGCTGGGAGGTGGAGGTGTGGGTAGTGGGCAGGTAGGTGGAGGTGTGGGTAGTGGGCTGGGAGGTGGAGGTGTGGGTAGTGGGGAGGTAGGTGGAGGTGTGGGTAGTGGGCAGGTAGGTGGAGGTGGGGGTAGTGGGCTGGGAGGTGGAGGTGTGGGTAGTGGGCTGGGAGGTGGAGGTGTGGGTAGTGGGGAGGTAGGTGGAGGTGTGGGTAGTGGGCAGGTAGGTGGAGGTGGGGGTAGTGGGCTGGGAGGTGGAGGTGTGGGTAGTGGGCAGGTAGGTGGAGGTGTGGGTAGTGGGCTGGGAGGTGGAGGTGTGGGTAGTGGGGAGGTAGGTGGAGGTGTGGGTAGTGGGCTGGGAGGTGTGGGTAGTGGGGAGGTAGGTGGAGGTGTGGGTAGTGGGCAGGTAGGTGGAGGTGGGGGTAGTGGGCTGGGAGGTGGAGGTGTGGGTAGTGGGCTGGGAGGTGGAGGTGTGGGTAGTGGGCTGGGAGGTGGAGGTGGAGGTAGTGGGCTGGGAGGTGGAGGTGTGGGTAGTGGGCAGGTAGGTGGAGGTGTGGGTAGTGGGCTGGGAGGTGGAGGTGTGGGTAGTGGGCTGGGAGGTGGAGGTGTGGGTAGTGGGCTGGGAGGTGGAGGTGTGGGTAGTGGGCAGGTAGGTGGAGGTGTGGGTAGTGGGCTGGGAGGTGGAGGTGTGGGTAGTGGGCTGGTAGGTGGAGGTGTGGGTAGTGGGGAGGTAGGTGGAGGTGTGGGTAGTGGGCTGGGAGGTGGAGGTGTGGGTAGTGGGCTGGGAGGTGGAGGTGTGGGTAGTGGGGAGGTAGGTGGAGGTGTGGGTAGTGGGGAGGTAGGTGGAGGTGTGGGTAGTGGGCAGGTAGGTGGAGGTGTGGGTAGTGGGCTGGGAGGTGGAGGTGTGGGTAGTGGGCTGGGAGGTGGAGGTGTGGGTAGTGGGCTGGGAGGTGGAGGTGTGGGTAGTGGGCAGGTAGGTGGAGGTGTGGGTAGTGGGCAGGTAGGTGGAGGTGTGGGTAGTGGGCAGGTAGGTGGAGGTGTGGGTAGTGGGGAGGTAGGTGGAGGTGTGGGTAGTGGGGAGGTAGGTGGAGGTGTGGGTAGTGGGCAGGTAGGTGGAGGTGTGGGTAGTGGGCAGGTAGGTGGAGGTGTGGGTAGTGGGCAGGTAGGTGGAGGTGTGGGTAGTGGGCTGGGAGGTGGAGGTGTGGGTAGTGGGCAGGTAGGTGGAGGTGTGGGTAGTGGGGAGGTAGGTGGAGGTGTGGGTAGTGGGCAGGTAGGTGGAGGTGTGGGTAGTGGGCAGGTAGGTGGAGGTGTGGGTAGTGGGCAGGTAGGTGGAGGTGTGGGTAGTGGGCAGGTAGGTGGAGGTGTGGGTAGTGGGCAGGTAGGTGGAGGTGGGGGTAGTGGGCAGGTAGGTGGAGGTGTGGGTAGTGGGCAGGTAGGTGGAGGTGTGGGTAGTGGGCAGGTAGGTGGAGGTGTGGGTAGTGGGCTGGGAGGTGGAGGTGTGGGTAGTGGGCAGGTAGGTGGAGGTGTGGGTAGTGGGGAGGTAGGTGGAGGTGTGGGTAGTGGGCAGGTAGGTGGAGGTGTGGGTAGTGGGCAGGTAGGTGGAGGTGTGGGTAGTGGGCAGGTAGGTGGAGGTGTGGGTAGTGGGCTGGGAGGTGGAGGTGTGGGTAGTGGGCAGGTAGGTGGAGGTGTGGGTAGTGGGCTGGGAGGTGGAGGTGTGGGTAGTGGGCAGGTAGGTGGAGGTGTGGGTAGTGGGCTGGGAGGTGGAGGTGTGGGTAGTGGGCTGGTAGGTGGAGGTGTGGGTAGTGGGGAGGTAGGTGGAGGTGTGGGTAGTGGGGAGGTAGGTGGAGGTGTGGGTAGTGGGCAGGTAGGTGGAGGTGTGGGTAGTGGGCTGGGAGGTGGAGGTGTGGGTAGTGGGCTGGGAGGTGGAGGTGTGGGTAGTGGGCAGGTAGGTGGAGGTGTGGGTAGTGGGCTGGGAGGTGGAGGTGTGGGTAGTGGGCTGGGAGGTGGAGGTGTGGGTAGTGGGCTGGGAGGTGGAGGTGTGGGTAGTGGGCTGGGAGGTGGAGGTGTGGGTAGTGGGCAGGTAGGTGGAGGTGGAGGTAGTGGGCAGGTAGGTGGAGGTGTGGGTAGTTGACAGGTAGGTGGAGGTGTGGGTAGTGGGCAGGTAGGTGGAGGTGTGGGTAGTGGGCTGGTAGGTGGAGGTGTGGGTAGTGGGGAGGTAGGTGGAGGTGTGGGTAGTGGGGAGGTAGGTGGAGGTGTGGGTAGTGGGCAGGTAGGTGGAGGTGTGGGTAGTGGGCTGGGAGGTGTGGGTAGTGGGCTGGGAGGTGTGGGTAGTGGGCTGGGAGGTGGAGGTGTGGGTAGTGGGCAGGTAGGTGGAGGTGTGGGTAGTGGGCTGGGAGGTGGAGGTGTGGGTAGTGGGCTGGGAGGTGGAGGTGTGGGTAGTGGGCTGGGAGGTGGAGGTGGAGGTAGTGGGCTGGGAGGTGGAGGTGTGGGTAGTGGGCAGGTAGGTGGAGGTGTGGGTAGTGGGCTGGTAGGTGGAGGTGTGGGTAGTGGGCAGGTAGGTGGAGGTGTGGGTAGTGGGCTGGGAGGTGGAGGTGTGGGTAGTGGGCTGGTAGGTGGAGGTGTGGGTAGTGGAGAGGTAGGTGGAGGTGTGGGTAGTGGGGAGGTAGGTGGAGGTGTGGGTAGTGGGCAGGTAGGTGGAGGTGGGGGTAGTGGGCTGGGAGGTGGGAGGTTTGGGTAGTGGGGAGGTAGGTGGAGGTGTGGGTAGTGGGCAGGTAGGTGGAGGTGTGGGTAGTGGGCAGGTAGGTGGAGGTGTGGGTAGTGGGCAGGTAGGTGGAGGTGTGGTAGTGGGCAGGTAGGTGGAGGTGTGGGTAGTGGGCAGGTAGGTGGAGGTGGAGGTAGTGGGCTGGGAGGTGGAGGTGTGGGTAGTGGGCAGGTAGGTGGAGGTGTGGGTAGTGGGCTGGTAGGTGGAGGTGTGGGTAGTGGGCAGGTAGGTGGAGGTGTGGGTAGTGGGCTGGGAGGTGGAGGTGTGGGTAGTGGGCTGGTAGGTGGAGGTGTGGGTAGTGGGGAGGTAGGTGGAGGTGTGGGTAGTGGGGAGGTAGGTGGAGGTGTGGGTAGTGGGCAGGTAGGTGGAGGTGGGGGTAGTGGGCTGGGAGGTGGGAGGTTTGGGTAGTGGGGAGGTAGGTGGAGGTGTGGGTAGTGGGCTGGTAGGTGGAGGTGTGGGTAGTGGGCAGGTAGGTGGAGGTGTGGGTAGTGGGCAGGTAGGTGGAGGTGTGGTAGTGGGCAGGTAGGTGGAGGTGTGGGTAGTGGGCAGGTAGGTGGAGGTGTGGGTAGTGGGCAGGTAGGTGGAGGTGTGGGTAGTGGGCAGGTAGGTGGAGGTGTGGGTAGTGGGCTGGTAGGTGGAGGTGTGGGTAGTGGGCAGGTAGGTGGAGGTAGTGGGCAGGTAGGTGGAGATGTGGGTAGTGGGCAGGTAGGTGGAGGTGGAGGTAGTGGGCTGGGAGGTGGAGGTGTGGGTAGTGAGCTGGTAGGTGGAGGTGTGGGTAGTGGGCTGGGAGGTGGAGGTGTGGGTAGTGGGCAGGTAGGTGGAGGTGTGGGTAGTGGGCAGGTAGGTGGAGGTGTGGGTAGTGGGGAGGTAGGTGGAGGTGTGGGTAGTGGGCAGGTAGGTGGAGGTGGGGGTAGTGGGCTGGGAGGTGGGAGGTTTGGGTAGTGGGGAGGTAGGTGGAGGTGTGGGTAGTGGGCAGGTAGGTGGAGGTGTGGGTAGTGGGCAGGTAGGTGGAGGTGTGGGTAGTGGGCAGGTAGGTGGAGGTGTGGGTAGTGGGCAGGTAGGTGGAGGTGTGGGTAGTGGGCAGGTAGGTGGAGGTAGTGGGCAGGTAGGTGGAGGTGTGGGTAGTAGGCAGGTAGGTGGAGGTGTGGGTAGTGGGCAGGTAGGTGGAGGTGTGGGTAGTGAGTTGGTAGGTGGAGGTGTGGGTAGTGGGCAGGTAGGTGGAGGTGTGGGTAGTGGGCAGGTAGGTGGAGGTGTGGGTAGTGAGCTGGTAGGTGGAGGTGTGGGTAGTGGGCAGGTAGGTGGAGGTGTGGGTAGTGGGCAGGTAGGTGGAGATGGAGGTAGTGGGCAGGTAGGTGGAGATGTGGGTAGTGGGCGTGGAGGTGGAGGTAGTGGGCTGGGAGGTGGAGGTGTGGGTAGTGGGCAGGTAGGTGGAGGTGTGGGTAGTGGGCTGGGAGGTGGAGGTGTGGGTAGTGGGCAGGTAGGTGGAGGTGTGGGTAGTGGGCAGGTAGGTGGAGGTGTGGGTAGTGGGCAGGTAGGTGGAGGTGTGGGTAGTGGGCTGGTAGGTGGAGGTGTGGGTAGTGGGCAGGTAGGTGGAGGTGTGGGTAGTGGGCAGGTAGGTGGAGGTGGTGGTAGTGGGCAGGTAGGTGGAGGTGTGGGTAGTTGACAGGTAGGTGGAGGTGTGGGTAGTGGGCAGGTAGGTGGAGGTGTGGGTAGTGGGCAGGTAGGTGGAGGTGTGGGTAGTGGGCAGGTAGGTGGAGGTGGGGGTAGTGGGCAGGTAGGTGGAGGTGTGGGTAGTGGGCAGGTAGGTGAAGGTGTGGGTAGTGGGCAGGTAGGTGGAGGTGTGGGTAGTGGGCAGGTAGGTGGAGGTGTGGGTAGTGGGCAGGTAGGTGGAGGTGGGGGTAGTGGGCAGGTAGGTGGAGGTGTGGGTAGTGGGCAGGTAGGTGAAGGTGTGGGTAGTGGGCAGGTAGGTGGAGGTGTGTGAGAGTGTGTAGTAGTTCACAGTGGGGGGTTCAGTGGTGACTGGGTGGTTTGAGGGCCATTGAAGGACAGAGTGTTGTGTACTTTTATCTCCTAACACTACTAATCAGCGAGACACGCCCCCTTCAGCCTCCCCTGCTCTTACATCACCTCATGTCTGTCACATAGAGCTCTGAACACAGTCACGTGACCACCTCTCACCCGACCACCTCTCACTTGACCACCTCTCACCCGACCACCTCCTGGCCTGCGTTGACAGCACTGGGCACGCTCCCAGGAGGCCATGTAAACACAGGCAGCGGCCCGTGTTAACGCTGACATGTGTGAGCTGGCCCCGGGGCCGGCGTCTGGGGCCGGCGTCCGTCCGTAGGTTGTGTAACCCGTGTTTGTGGTGCCCGTTGCAGATATCAATGAGTGCCAGGACCCCTCGTACTGTAAGAATGGACGGTGTGTGAACACGCCAGGCTCCTTTCACTGTATATGCACCCAGCCACTCACCTTCAGCGCAGCGCTCAAACAGTGCGTTTATGACGGTGGGTATGACCAATCGGCACTCAGCTCACCTGAGCCTGACCAATCAGCGTTTAGCTCACCTGAGTTTCGGCTTCCCTGTACGCCTGCTGCTCTTTTTAACCCCTCCCCCCCTTTTGAGCCCACCCTCCCCCGACTCACAGGCTTAACACGCTGGCTGGTTTCTATAGAAACGCACTCTCGGACAGTGAAGGAGATCGTGTGACTGTAGAGTCGCTGTGATCTCGGTTCTATAGATCCCCTGTCGTCTTCGTCGCGCATTCCTCCGTTTCCGTTCGTGCGGTCGCCCCACGAAGCTTGCAAAACGTCGCAGGAAGACCGATCCACTGCTTCCTCCTTTATAGTGTGCATGTGCTTGTGTGTCTGAGAAGGACTTGGACGTAAAAGGAACATGGAGGCAAGTGAGATGGCAATTTCTGCAACTTCCTTTCTCCGACTCCGAAGCTCCGATGTTTTTCTCCTATTAACCAAACTGTTTACCGCTGTGATACATGTGATATTGTAACGTGTTAAATACATAGTTCACAGATGCGAGTGTGATTATATTGTGATTATATCTCTTTGTATTATATATACTTTCACTACTTTGCATTGACACCTGTTTTACGGTTCGGTGTGGGGGTTTCACAGCCTCCTCCATGGTGACGGAGGACATTTAATGACAGACAAGAGATCTGGTTTAGATCTGGGTCAAACCACATCAAGCTAGGCTTTAATACTCATTCAGATCTGCCTAACATGATGGCCCATTGCTTCATTCATCATAGAGGAATGGGTTTGAGGGAGCGAAGATCTGTCTTTGTTTTTATTCAGTAGTCCTAAGGATTGGTGTATTTTTCCTCCTTCCTGCTCTGTGTCTCGTTCCCTCCCACTCCGTGTCTCGTTCCCTCCCACTCCGTGTCTCGTTCCCTCTCCATCTCGTTCGTTCCCCATCTCCATATCGCAGACCGCACGGCGGCCCATAAGGACGTGTGTTTCCTACAGGTGGATGAAGACCTTATCTGCAGCCACCCCAGGAATGGCTTGGTGGTCACTTATTCTGAGTGCTGCTGTCACTACGGTCGAGGCTGGGGTCCAGAGTGTCGAACTTGCCCACAGAGAAATTCAGGTGAGCTTCAGCTTTCATTCTGCACTCATTCAGCTTCTGGTCTACCTCAGCTTCAGCTTTTATTCTGCACTCATTCATCTTCTGGTCTACCTCAGCTTCAGCTTTCATTCTGCACTCATTCATCTTCTGGTCTACCTCAGCTTCAACAGTCATTCTGCACTCATTCAGCTTCTGGTCTACCTCAGCTTCAACTTTCATTCTGCACTCATTCAGCTTCTGGTCTACCTCAGCTTCAACAGTCATTCTGCACTCATTCATCTTCTGGTCTACCTCAGCCTTCAGCTTTCATTCTGCACTTTCATCTTCTGGTCTACCTCAGCTTCAGCTTTCATTCTGCACTAATTTATGTTCTGGTCTTCCTCAGCTTTCATTCTGCACTAATTTATCTTCTGGTCAACCTCAGCTTCAGCTTTCATTCTGCACTAATTTATCTTCTGGTCAACCTCAGCTTCAGCTTTCATTCTGCACTAATTTATCTTCTGGTCTTCCTCAACTTCAGCTGTCTGCTTCTGATCTATCCCGGCTTTAGCACTTCTTCATCTTTGACCATATCAGCTTAAACTGTTTAAAAATATATATACTTTAAGAAGACTACATCCCTCTCCTTCAGTGATCTTTAACCGACTGTGTGAGATGCACTTGGAGACGGAATCTGATGGTGAGGGCGATTTCCTTGCAGCTTTTGCCAACTACAGCCCAGGTATTGGTAAGGCCTTCAATACGTCTCATTACATTCTGAATGTATGAAGTGGACGTATGAAGTGGACGTATGAAGTGAGCTTATGACCTGTCGTGTTTTTTCTCTTCCTCTCTCATTCTGTCGTGTTTTTTCTCTTCCTCTCTTCTGTCTCTCATTCTGTCGTGTTTTTCTCTTCCTCTCTCATTCTGTCGTGTTTTTTCTCTTCCTCTCTTCCTCTCTCATTCTGTCGTGTTTTTTCTCTTCCTCTCTCATTCTGTCGTGTTTTTTCTCTTCCTCTCTTCCTCTCTCATTCTGTCGTGTTTTTTCTCTTCCTCTCTCATTCTGTCGTGTTTTTTCTCTTCCTCTCTTCTGTCTCTCATTCTGTCGTGTTTTTCTCTTCCTCTCTTCCTCTCTCATTCTGTCGTGTTTTTTCTCTTCCTCTCTTCCTCTCTCATTCTGTCGTGTTTTTCTCTTCCTCTCTTCCTCTCTCATTCTGTCGTGTTTTTTCTCTTCCTCTCTCCTCTCTCATTCTGTCGTGTTTTTTCTCTTCCTCTCTCCTCTCTCATTCTGTCGTGTTTTTTCTCTTCCTCTCTCCTCTCATTCTGTCGTGTTTTTTCTCTTCCTCTCTTCCTCTCTCATTCTGTCGTGTTTTCTCTCTTCCTCTCTCCTCTCATTCTGTCGTGTTTTTTCTCTTCCTCTCTTCCTCTCTCATTCTGTCGTGTTTTCTCTCTTCCTCTCTTCTCTCTCATTCTGTCGTGTTTTCTCTCTTCCTCTCTCAATCTGTTTTGGCCCAGAAGGTGACAGTTCAGAAGAGGACTCAGATGAGTGTAGCTGTGCTCACGGTCGCTGTGTTCGCTCCTACTTGGGCACCATGTGTGAGTGTAACACAGGCTTCAGATTGGACCACTCCCGTACTCGCTGCATAGGTATGTGCCACACCCTCTGCTCTGCCACACCCCCCTCTGCTCTGCCACACCCCCATCTGCTCTGCCACACCCCCATCTGCTCTGCCACACCCCCATCTGCTCTGCCACCCCCCATCTGCTCTGCCACACCCCCATCTGCTCTGCCACACCCCCATCTGCTCTGCCACACCCCCATCTGCTCTGCCACCCCCCCATCTGCTCTGCCACACCCCCATCTGCTCTGCCACACCCCCATCTGCTATGCCACACCCATCTGCTCTGCCACACCCCCATCTGCTCTGCCACACCCCCATCTGCTCTGACACACACCCCCATCTGCTCTGACACACCCCCATCTGCTCTGACTCACCCCCATCTGCTCTGACTCACCCCCATCTGCTCTGACACACCCCCATCTGCTCTGACACACCCCCATCTGCTCTGACACACCCCCATCTGCTCTGACACACCCCCATCTGCTCTGCCACACCCCCATCTGCTCTGCCACACCCATCTGCTCTGACACACCCCCATCTGCTCTGACACACCCATCTGCTATGCTCAACTCTTTTATCTATATATTTCAACTAAGAATGTTGATTTTATTCTTCACTTTAGTCATCATCAATCTGACCAATGCTAATTTACAGTACCAGTCATGTATGGATTTTTGACTGGTAATGTCGATGCTAATAAATTATGCAAATAAGTATTTTATGTATCCTTTGTATAATGGGTTTGATAAACACACGGAAAATCTAATTTTAAATTTGAAAGAACATCTAGTTTCATGTAAAACCTCAACATCTAACATTTGATCTAAAACTGTTTGTTTCCAACACATCTCTTTCTCACTTTCTGTTTGTCTCTCCATCTCTCACTTTCTGTTTGTCTCTCCATCTCTCACTTTCTGTTTGTCTCTCCATCTCTCTCTGTCTACTTTCTGTTTGTCTCTCCATCTCTCTCTGTCTACTTTCTGTTTGTCTCTCCATCTCACTGTCACTCCCTCTGCAGATATTGATGAATGTGCTGAACCAGGGGTCCGACTTAATCCATGCAAGAATTCCCGCTGTGTCAACACCATTGGCTCATTCAAGTGCTACTGTAAAACTGGCTATGTCCCGGCACGAAGACCCAACATGTGTGTTCCAAGCACCAAGGCCCAACATATCCGCACCCGGGCTCTATAACAAGGCTTTCAAACATACACAGGCACACATTAAATCCCTCTGTCGTATAAGTTCAATATTTAATATGTGCCATCCTCGAAGTGTCCTCTAAAGAAATGCTGTGATGCGTTCAAAGGGTTCTCGTAAGAAGTTTCTAATGTACAAAATATGTTGTTGCCTTTTGTTCACCCAAATGAGGCTCCCAGTTTTTCTCTTCCAGTTTGTCTCTTCCAGTTTGTCTCTTCCAGTTTGTCTCTTCCAGTTTGGCTCTTTCAGTTTGGCTCTTCCGGTTTGGCTCTTCCGGTTTGGCTCTTCCGGTTTGGCTCTTCCGGTTTGGCTCTTCCGGTTTGGCTCTTCCGGTTTGGCTCTTCCGGTTTGGCTCTTCCAGTTTGGCTCTTCCAGTTTGACTCTTCCAGTTTGGCTCTTCCAGTTTGGCTCTTCCAGTTTGGCTCTTCCAGTTTGGCCCTTCCAGTTTGTCTCTTCCAGTTTGGCTCTTCCAGTTTGTCTCTTCCAGTTTGGCTCTTTCGGTTTGGCTCTTCCGGTTTGGCTCTTCCGGTTTGGCTCTTCCGGTTTGGCTCTTCCGGTTTGGCTCTTCCGGTTTGGCTCTTCCGGTTTGGCTCTTCCGGTTTGGCTCTTCCAGTTTGGCTCTTCCAGTTTGGCTCTTCCAGTTTGACTCTTCCAGTTTGGCTCTTCCAGTTTGGCTCTTCCAGTTTGGCTCTTCCAGTTTGTCCCTTCCAGTTTGGCCCTTCCAGTTTGGCCCTTCCAGTTTGGCCCTTCCAGTTTGGCCCTTCCAGTTTGGCCCTTCCAGTTTGGCCCTTCCAGTTTGGCCCTTCCAGTTTGGCCCTTCCAGTTTGGCTCTTCCAGTTTGGCTCTTCCAGTTTGGCCCTTCCAGTTTGGCCCTTCCAGTTTGGCCCTTCCAGTTTGGCCCTTCCAGTTCGGCTCTTCCAGTTCGGCTCT
Organism: Dallia pectoralis; assembly: GCA_029465975.1. Lineage (NCBI taxonomy): Eukaryota > Metazoa > Chordata > Actinopteri > Esociformes > Umbridae > Dallia > Dallia pectoralis. The sequence continues at coordinate 13,703,421 of CM055747.1, read as the reverse complement.
TCCAGTTTGGCTCTTACCATTTACTTTCCTTATCCCTATTTCAGATAATGTTTTAGAGGAACTACAGGCAAAGGTAACATAATTATTAATGTATTTTTGTAATTATATTTTTTTTATATTGTATGTCCATTTTGTTAATTGTTGTACTTGTTTTATTGATCTTATACATTCATATATCTGAAGTCCTCCCATTGTTTGATGAGAAGGTACTCCTGTGTGAGTTAGCAGATAATTATCATTCGTTTGAAGATTTACTACAAATGTCCAGTTTTGTACAGTATTTTCAGTGGAGATTTACTTTGTTGCTTTGTGGATTGGTGCTCATCAAGCTCCTGTAATTATTCATTTTACATGATGTTTTGGGAAACAGTTGTACATTGGAGAATCTTTTAAGTGGCTTGTAGATAGTTTGTGGGCATATTGGGTGCAATATATACTAAAATCAAGTTAAAGGCATAGAACGTTGTTTTGACCGATATTGTGGATCCAGAGAAAAAAGTGTTCTGTGAAACATTTTGCCCACAGTACATATTTAGTAAAATTAACAGAATGAACGGATATGTTTGTTACGCATTGTGAGAAGGTGTTTGTGCAAAAAGTGTAATAAAATAAACCACACCAACAATAAACCAATTCAACAAGCTTTGTTTATGAGTGTATTCTTTAATATGCACACCTGTCATTTCTTGAGGGTTCCCATGAGAAAGCACTCAACAAAGTCTGATAAACTAATTAATATACACTCGGTCAGATGATTAGAACCAATACCTCTGGAAAACAAAAACACAGTAATTTGTTTCTTATGCAGTTTAATATTAATTGCAATTTCTGGCTTTGAATCTAATACAGGGAATGGAAATGTGGAAAACATTCTAAGGTGTATAAGATGTTTTCAGATGGTGTAGAATCATTTGTGTCGCCCCTACATTCATTCTGTTTGACATTGTGCACAATTAGGAAATTTTCACTTAGGGGTGTACTCACTTTTGTTGCAACCAGTTTCGACATTAATGGCTGTGTGTTATTTTGAGGGGACAGCAAATGTACACTGTTATACAAGCTGCACACTCACTAGTTTACGTTGTAGCATAGTGTCATTTCTTCAGTGTTGTCACATGAAAAGATATACAAATTTACAAAAATGTGAGGATTGTACTCACTTTTGTGAGATACTGTACATACGTATTCACAGCCTTTGCTCAATACTTTGTTGAAGCACCTTTGGCCGCAATTGCAGTCTCCTGGAGTCTTTTTGAGTATGATGCTACAAGCTTCGTTGTCCAGTTGGAGGATGAACCTTGACTTCAGTTTGAGGTCCAGAGTGCTCTGAGACGGGTTTTCATCAAGGATGACTCCGACATTGCTGCATTTATCTTTCCCTCTATCTTGACTAGTCACCCAGTTCCTGCTGCTGAAAACCTTCCCCACAGCATGATGCTGCCACCAGGCTTCACCGTAGGGATGGTATTGGCTAGGTGATGAGAGGTGACTGGTTACGTCCAGATGTGACGCTTGGCATTCAGGCCAAAGAGTTAAATCTTTGTTTAATCAGACCAAAGAATCTTGTTTCTCATGGTCTGAGAGTCATTCAGGTGCTTTTTGGCAAACTCCAGACTGGCTGTCATGTGCCTGTTACTGAGAAATGGCTTACGGCTGGCCACTATCATACAGGCCTGATTGGTGGAGTGCTGCAGAGAGGGTTGTCCTTCTGGAAGGTTCTCCCCTCTTCACAGAACAACGCTGGAGCTCTGTCAGTGTGACCAAGTAGTTCTTGGACACCTCCCTGACTAAGGCCCTTCTACCCCGATCGCTCAGTTTCGCCGGCAGCCAACTCTAGGAAGAGTCCCGGTGGTTCCAAACTTCTTCCATTACAGGTGATAGAGGCCACTGTGCTCATTTGGCACCTTCAATGCTGCAGACATTTTTCTGTACCTTTTCCCAGTGCTTCGATACAATCGTGTCTAGGAGATCTACAGACAATTCCTTGGACTTCCTGGCTTGGTTTGTGCTCTGACGTGCACTGTCATCTGTGGGACCTTATGACAGGTGTGTGCCTCTCCTCATCATGTCCAATCAACTGAATTTACCACAGGTGGACTCCACAAAGTTGTAGAAACATCTAATGGATGATCAATGGAAACAGATTGCACGTGAGCTTAAATTGAGTGTCATGGTAAAAGCTCTGAATACTTATGTACATGTGTGGGTATTTTTTATAGATTTGCAAAGATTCCCCCAAAAGGTTTTCACATTGTAATTACAGGGTGTTGTGTGTAGAATTTTGAGGGGGAAAATGTATTCAATTATTTTTGCAGTAAGCCTGTGACATAACAAAATGTGGAAAAAGTGAAGTGCTGTGAACACTTTCCGGATGCACTGTACAAAATGTTCTTGACAAGTGTATGAAAACTCAGTCACTCTGGAGATTAGAGTGGTACCCTTCATGATCTAAGTCATTTTAATCAAAAGTACTGTCTGATATATTATAACTTATAGTTCCCTCTGCAAGGAACTTTATCAAAGGTGTAAATAACCATAGTTATAGAAACTGACATCAATACAAGGGCTATTAAAGTAATAGTCACAGCAATGTCCTCAGTTGTAGGTTGGGCTATGTTTATCACAGGTCTAGTTGTTCTAGATACTTTTTTGTGGCTTTTTGAGGCTTTGTTTGTCACATTGCTAGATTTCTTTGTTGTCCAAATTTCATTGTGGCCTGAGCTAGTTGATGATGGAGTAATTATTACTTTCTGAGTTTCTGGGAATGTTATTGATGTCGAAATATTAATATTTGGTGATGTCTTAGGTTTGGTTCTTAGGAATGTCGTAGTTGTGGAAAATGTTTCCGGTTGGGTTGATAGTGATTTAATTGTTTTGGATGAAGTGTCAGGTCCGTTTATCGAGGCTATTTTAGTTGTGGATGATGTTTCAGGTTCAGTTGATTGGGGTGATATAGCTGTGGATGATCTTTCAGGTTCGGTTGATGAGATTGTTGTGTAAGTGTTTGTGGATAATCTTTCAGTTGATAGAGGTGTTGTGGTTGTGGTTGATGTTTCAGGTTCAGTTGATGGAGGTGTTGTGGTTGATGGTTCAGGTTCAGTTGGTGGAGGTGTTGTGGTTGATGTTTCAGGTTCAGTTGATGGAGGTGTTGTGGTTGTGGTTGATGTATCAGGTTCAGTTGATGGAGGTGTTGTGGTTGATGTATCAGGTTCAGTTGATGGAGGTGTTGTGGTTGATGTTTCAGGTTCAGTTGATGGAGGTGCTGTGGTTGATGTTTCAGGTTCAGTTGATGGAGGTGTTGTGGTTGTGGTTGATGTATCAGGTTCAGTTGATGGAGGTGTTGTGGTTGATGTTTCAGGTTCAGTTGATGGAGGTTTTGTGGTTGATGTTTCAGGTTCTGTTAATGGGGCTGTCGTAGAACTAAATGATATTTCAGTTTCTGTTGATAGGGTTGTTGTGGTGGATGAGGTGTCTGTTTTTTTGATTGATGGGAATGTTATAAAAGTGGTTAAGGATAATCTTGCAGACACGTCTGTGTGTGTTGTCCCATCTAATATTTTAGATGTTACTGAAGAATCCACTCCGGGAGCAGTAATAGGTTGTGCAGTGCCCAAGATGTGCACATAGTGGTCATTTGCTTGCTTATTCTCCCTAAACACAAGTATTGAGATAAATGGAACAAAATAACAATTGTCTGTTATAACTGTTATTTCACTTCATGGTGTTAACAAGAGGCAACACAACATTAAAATTACAGAGAATTTAAATTATGGGATTTGTATACAGGCGGTAAATAACCTAGCAGTTAGATTACCGGACCAGTCACCGAAGGATTGTTAAACTGAATCCCATAGAGGCAAAAACCGGACCCAAGCACAGAAAGGGTTTATTTGGGTTCATGATGCAGGCAGACAGAATACAAAGAATGGAACAGAAGCAGGCAGTCAGGACAACAGAGAACGAGCAGGCAGGACGGATGATAAGCAGTAAGCAAACTGAAGTCAACTGTTGATAAATAACAAAACAAACACTTACCACATAACACCGAATAATACACGGGACATAAAACAAACAGACACAAGGCAAATGGGAACAGAATGACTAACAGTAACATAAGACCCAAGTAAACAACACACCTGTTGACAATGCTTCTACCCTCAGTGCAGAAACAGAACTGACTTAAATAAGGAACTAAACAGGACACATAACAGGACCCAGGTGAAACGAACAGGGACTTAATGAACTGAGAACTACTGGGACAGAACGCTGACAATGACACACAGTGACCAGGAGATGGCAGTACAGGACGAGACATAGACTTAACATTACCCCCATAACCGACACAAATCTGTCATTCTATCTTTGAGTAATAAAGGTACACTAATGACTGCAGTAGATCTGAGCATAATATGCTTAGTACTAATATGTAAATGTCAAAAAGGTATACCTGTGAACATAACTCACTGGCAATGATGACATTATGTTCGGCACAATTCCTGTAATAAGAATGAATGTCTAACATCATTAAGTTCAACAGAATGATGCTACTTTGAAATTTATTATTATTTCACTGATTGTCTCTGGTAGTGACAAATTACAATATGGAAGTGTAAAAAGTAAACCATTTACGACAATATTACAATAAATGAATGTTACATTATTTAACTGTATAGTTTAATGATAAGAGCATCCACTTGCCTGAAATGATCACGAGGAGGGAAAGGGTTTTCTCGGCCATATTGTGACCAGCACATTCCCTCGTGTTTCTCGTAGGACACAGGTCTGTGGCCATAAAACCCATGATGTCATACTCCTTAGAAACAACTGGCTGGTCATATAACTGAAGTGCACAGGCAAATTGCAGCAGGTTTTTTGCAAACCTTGCGCCTATCTATGGCCTAAAATATTTGTTACACATGTCAGATCAAATGCGTTCTTATTCCTCACGGTTAAAAAAAAAAATTTGCTCAGGTGAAAACTGTAAAAAGAAGCTGATGACGAAAATCATGCAAATCTAGAGTTGTTATGGCTGCTTGTCATTTATCTGTAATGATTACATTGGAATTGTTCATGCAAAAATGTACACTTATGGAGAGAATTAACAAGGTCTTTCATTTGAAAATGATCACACCTTACAGAAACAAGTAATTAAACTAAGCAATGATTTTTCTAAAACAACAACACTGTTCATGACACACATCTCTGTAAGAGATAAGGGAGAAACAGAATACTGACTTTACCTGACTTTGGAGGAAATGTTCTAGGAAACGGATATTTCTCTACCATATGCTTGTGTATCAGTGACTCGTGTAGCTGCTTGTACCTTCCTCTTCCCCACAGGACCTGCTTTGCATCCTGGCATTTCATATCTCCTTCACACACTTAACCCTGTCCGAGAAGCACGCATATTCTGCACACCTTTTATTTCTCCCGTCATATTTATAAAAATCGTCTGCAACTTTTTGCGGTTCAGAATTTCTTTGTGGATAATAAGTTATGTAAAGAGATGGGATGGCTCCGGGATATTTGATTTTAACAGTAGCTACGGTATTTATTAGTCTGTACTATTATATATTATAGATTCTTTAGAACAGGGCAGTTGTGTTTTGTCACATCACATAAGATCTCTACTTATGTGTTATATATTGTCTGTTTCCATGTTGATTGTTGCAGCTGTGTGCATACACGTCTTTCTCCACTAGAGGGAACCCTTGCATTAAACTGAGTCCTTTTGAACTGGTTTACACATCATATCAACACATTACACAACAAGTCACATATGATTTTCACAGGTGTGGTAACTCTTAATTTATTTCCTTAATGTGTTCAATAAAAGGAGTGCTGAAAGATCGATGATTATGACATGAGGCGAAGGATGGATGGGGTCAAGGGTCAGGTGGATGTGCGGAGTCAATGGGGAGTCAATGGGAGTCAATGGGAGTCAATGAATGACATGGCTATTCCAGGGGGACCAGGGTTCAAAGTTCAGCAACACCACCGTTGATCCAACTTACAATATTATTGTGTCAATAATGTTCCACCCTGATGCATCACATCAGCAACTTAAACTGACAAGAAGCAAGACTTCATTTTCCCAGCTCTTACATTCTTACACCACCTGCTGTATTCATTTTCCCAGCTCTTACACCACCTACTGTATTCATTTTCCCAGCTCTTACACCACCTACTGTACTCATTTTCCCAGCTCTTACACCACCTACTGTATTCATTTTCCCATCTCTTACACCACCTACTGTACTCATTTTCCCATCTCTTACACCACCTACTGTACTCATTTTCCCAGCTCTTACACCACCTACTGTACTCATTTTCCCAGCTCTTACATTCTTACACCACCTGCTGTATTCATTTTCCCAGCTCTTACACCACCTACTGTACTCATTTCCCCATCTCTTACACCACCTACTGTACTCATTTTCCCAGCTCTTACACCACCTACTGTATTCATTTTCCCAGCTCTTACACCACCTACTGTACTCATTTTCCCAGCTCTTACACCACCTACTGTACTCATTTTCCCAGCTCTTACACCACCTACTGTACTCATTTTCCCAGCTCTTACACCTCCTACTGTACATGTGAACTTGCATGGATTGGGTTCATACGTGAATCGCTATGAGCTTCACGTTTTGCCGGCAAGCTGGCGAGAACGAGAATGACACTGTAGTTGCATAGCAACAGCATCCATGTTTGATTGGTTCTCTGTGAGAAACTGGAGGGATGAACATAATGTTAGAGTCATTACCAATGGGCGCTACTGTAAACGCTATAGAGTGTTAACACAGGGTTAGCATTACTGTACATTACCAATGGGTGCTACTGTAAACGCTATAGAGTGTTAACACAGGGTTAGCATTACAGTACATTACCAATCGGCGCTACTGTAAACGCTATAGAGTGTTAACACAGGGTTAGCATTACTGTACATTACCGATGGGCGCTACTGTAAACGCTATAGAGTGTTAACACAGGGTTAGCATTACAGTACATTACCGATGGGCGCTACTGTAAACGCTATAGAGTGTTAACACAGGGTTAGCATTACTGTACATTACCAATGGGCGCAACTGTAAACGCTATAGAGTGTTAACACAGGGTTAGCATTACTGTACATTACCAATGGGCGCTACTGTAAACGCTATAGAGTGTTAACACAGGGTTAGCATTACTGTACATTACCAATGGGCGCTACTGTAAACGCTATAGAGTGTTAACACAGGGTTAGCATTACTGTACATTACCAATGGGCGCTACTGTAAACGCTATAGAGTGTTAACACAGGGTAGGCATTACTGTACATTACCAATGGGTCCTACTGTAAACGCTATAGAGTGTTAACACAGGGTTAGCATTATAGTACATTACCAATGGGTCCTACTGTAAACGCTATAGAGTGTTAACACAGGGTTAGCATTACTGTACATTACCAATGGGTCCTACTGTAAACGCTATAGAGTGTTAACACAGGGTTAGCATTACAGTACATTACCAATGGGCGCTACTGTAAACGCTATAGAGTGTTAACACAGGGTTAGCATTACAGTACATTACCAATGGGCGCTACTGTAAACGCTATAGAGTGTTAACACAGGGTAGGCATTACTGTACATTACCAATGGGTCCTACTGTAAACGCTATAGAGTGTTAACACAGGGTTAGCATTACAGTACATTACCAATGGGTGCTACTGTAAACGCTATAGAGTGTTAACACAGGGTTAGCGTTACAGTACATTACCAATGGGCGCTACTGTAAACGCTATAGAGTGTTAACACAGGGTTAGCATTATAGTACATTACCAATGGGTCCTACTGTAAACGCTATAGAGTGTTAACACAGGGTTAGCGTTACTGTACATTACCAATGGGTGCTACTGTAAACGCTATAGAGTGTTAACACAGGGTTAGCGTTACAGTACATTACCAATGGGCGCTACTGTAAACGCTATAGAGTGTTAACACAGGGTTAGCATTATAGTACATTACCAATGGGTCCTACTGTAAACGCTATAGAGTGTTAACACAGGGTTAGCGTTACTGTACATTACCAATGGGTGCTACTGTAAACGCTATAGAGTGTTAACACAGGGTTAGCGTTACAGTACATTACCAATGGGCGCTACTGTAAACGCTATAGAGTGTTAACACAGGGTTAGCATTACTGTACATTACCAATGGGCGCTACTGTAAACGCTATAGAGTGTTAACACAGGGTTAGCATTACTGTACATTACCAATGGGCGCTACTGTAAACGCTATAGAGTGTTAACACAGGGTTAGCATTACAGTACATTACCAATGGGTGCTACTGTAAACGCTATAGAGTGTTAACACAGGGTTAGCATTACAGTACATTACCAATGGGTGCTACTGTAAACGCTATAGAGTGTTAACACAGGGTTAGCATTACAGTACATTACCAATGGGCGCTACTGTAAACGCTATAGAGTGTTAACACAGGGTTAGCATTACAGTACATTACCAATGGGCGCTACTGTAAACGCTATAGAGTGTTAACACAGGGTTAGCATTACTGTACATTACCAATGGGCGCTACTGTAAACGCTATAGAGTGTTAACACAGGGTTAGCATTACTGTACATTACCAATGGGCGCTACTGTAAACGCTATAGAGTGTTAACACAGGGTTAGCATTACTGTACATTACCAATGGGCGCTACTGTAAACGCTATAGAGTGTTAACACAGGGTTAGCATTACAGTACATTACCAATGGGTCCTACTGTAAACGCTATAGAGTGTTAACACAGGGTTAGCATTACTGTACATTACCAATGGGCGCTACTGTAAACGCTATAGAGTGTTAACACAGGGTTAGCATTACTGTACATTACCAATGGGTGCTACTGTAAACGCTATAGAGTGTTAACACAGGGTTAGCATTACAGTACATTACCAATGGGCGCTACTGTAAACGCTATAGAGTGTTAACACAGGGTTAGCATTACTGTACATTACCAATGGGCGCTACTGTAAACGCTATAGAGTGTTAACACAGGGTTAGCATTATAGTACATTACCAATGGGTCCTACTGTAAACGCTATAGAGTGTTAACACAGGGTTAGCATTACTGTACATTACCAATGGGTGCTACTGTAAACGCTATAGAGTGTTAACACAGGGTTAGCATTACAGTACATTACCAATGGGCGCTACTGTAAACGCTATAGAGTGTTAACACAGGGTTAGCATTACTGTACATTACCAATGGGCGCTACTGTAAACGCTATAGAGTGTTAACACAGGGTTAGCATTACAGTACATTACCAATGGGTGCTACTGTAAACGCTATAGAGTGTTAACACAGGGTTAGCATTACAGTACATTACCAATGGGCGCTACTGTAAACGCTATAGAGTGTTAACACAGGGTTAGCATTACAGTACATTACCAATGGGCGCTACTGTAAACGCTATAGAGTGTTAACACAGGGTTAGCATTACTGTACATTACCAATGGGTGCTACTGTAAACGCTATAGAGTGTTAACACAGGGTTAGCATTACAGTACATTACCAATGGGCGCTACTGTAAACGCTATAGAGTGTTAACACAGGGTTAGCATTACAGTACATTACCAATGGGCGCTACTGTAAACGCTATAGAGTGTTAACACAGGGTTAGCATTACAGTACATTACCAATGGGCGCTACTGTAAACGCTATAGAGTGTTAACACAGGGTTAGCATTACTGTACATTACCAATGGGCGCTACTGTAAACGCTATAGAGTGTTAACACAGGGTTAGCGTTACAGTACATTACCAATGGGCGCTACTGTAAACGCTATAGAGTGTTAACACAGGGTTAGCGTTACTGTACATTACCAATGGGCGCTACTGTAAACGCTATAGAGTGTTAACACAGGGTTAGCATTACAGTACATTACCAATGGGCGCTACTGTAAACGCTATAGAGTGTTAACACAGGGTTAGCGTTACTGTACATTACCAATGGGCGCTACTGTAAACGCTATAGAGTGTTAACACAGGGTTAGCATTACAGTACATTACCAATGGGCGCTACTGTAAACGCTATAGAGTGTTAACACAGGGTTAGCATTACAGTACATTACCAATGGGCGCTACTGTAAACGCTATAGAGTGTTAACACAGGGTTAGCATTACAGTACATTACCAATGGGTGCTACTGTAAACGCTATAGAGTGTTAACACAGGGTTAGCATTACAGTACATTACCAATGGGTGCTACTGTAAACGCTATAGAGTGTTAACACAGGGTTAGCATTACAGTACATTACCAATGGGCGCTACTGTAAACGCTATAGAGTGTTAACACAGGGTTAGCGTTACTGTACATTACCAATGGGCGCTACTGTAAACGCTATAGAGTGTTAACACAGGGTTAGCATTACAGTACATTACCAATGGGCGCTACTGTAAACGCTATAGAGTGTTAACACAGGGTTAGCGTTACTGTACATTACCAATGGGCGCTACTGTAAATGCTATAGAGTGTTAACACAGGGTTAGCATTACAGTACATTACCAATGGGCGCTACTGTAAACGCTATAGAGTGTTAACACAGGGTTAGCATTACAGTACATTACCAATGGGCGCTACTGTAAACGCTATAGAGTGTTAACACAGGGTTAGCATTACAGTACATTACCAATGGGCGCTACTGTAAACGCTATAGAGTGTTAACACAGGGTTAGCATTACAGTACATTACCAATGGGTCCTACTGTAAACGCTATAGAGTGTTAACACAGGGTTAGCATTAGAGTACATTACCAATGGGTGCTACTGTAAACGCTATAGAGTGTTAACACAGGGTTAGCATTACAGTACATTACCAATGGGCGCTACTGTAAACGCTATAGAGTGTTAACACAGGGTTAGCATTACAGTACATTACCAATGGGCGCTACTGTAAACGCTATAGAGTGTTAACACAGGGTTAGCATTACAGTACATTACCAATGGGCGCTACTGTAAACGCTATAGAGTGTTAACACAGGGTTAGCGTTACTGTACATTACCAATGGGTGCTACTGTAAACGCTATAGAGTGTTAACACAGGGTTAGCATTACAGTACATTACCAATGGGTGCTACTGTAAACGCTATAGAGTGTTAACACAGGGTTAGCATTACTGTACATTACCAATGGGTGCTACTGTAAACGCTATAGAGTGTTAACACAGGGTTAGCATTACTGTACATTACCAATGGGCGCTACTGTAAACGCTATAGAGTGTTAACACAGGGTTAGCGTTACTGTACATTACCAATGGGCGCTACTGTAAACGCTATAGAGTGTTAACACAGGGTTAGCATTACTGTACATTACCAATGGGCGCTACTGTAAACGCTATAGAGTGTTAACACAGGGTTAGCATTACAGTACATTACCAATGGGCGCTACTGTAAACGCTATAGAGTGTTAACACAGGGTTAGCGTTACTGTACATTACCAATGGGCGCTACTGTAAACGCTATAGAGTGTTAACACAGGGTAGGCATTACTGTACATTACCAATGGGCGCTACTGTAAACGCTATAGAGTGTTAACACAGGGTTAGCATTACAGTACATTACCAATGGGCGCTACTGTAAACGCTATAGAGTGTTAACACAGGGTTAGCATTACTGTACATTACCAATGGGCGCTACTGTAAACGCTATAGAGTGTTAACACAGGGTTAGCGTTACTGTACATTACCAATGGGCGCTACTGTAAACGCTATAGAGTGTTAACACAGGGTTAGCGTTACTGTACATTACCAATGGGTCCTACTGTAAACGCTATAGAGTGTTAACACAGGGTTAGCATTACAGTACATTACCAATGGGCGCTACTGTAAACGCTATAGAGTGTTAACACAGGGTTAGCATTACAGTACATTACCAATGGGCGCAACTGTAAACGCTATAGAGTGTTAACACAGGGTTAGCATTACAGTACATTACCAATGGGCGCTACTGTAAACGCTATAGAGTGTTAACACAGGGTTAGCATTACAGTACATTACCAATGGGCGCTACTGTAAACGCTATAGAGTGTTAACACAGGGTTAGCATTACAGTACATTACCAATGGGCGCTACTGTAAACGCTATAGAGTGTTAACACAGGGTTAGCATTACAGTACATTACCAATGGGTCCTACTGTAAACGCTATAGAGTGTTAACACAGGGTTAGCATTACTGTATTACCAATCACTTACAGCCACCACTCCTACACAAACGAACTGTTACACAATAGAACTCCTACTGTTAGCAGCAAATCCAATGTTGCTCACGCACATATTCCCCGTAGCATACTGGATAAAAATGCTCAGCACATATCCTCAGGCCAGGACGTGGAATCTGTAGCAAGACCGCTCTAGCAGAGACATCCTCATTCAGAAACACAATAGACGGTATGTGACTGGGTTTGGGTAACGGATGTCATCAATTTAAGACTTTTATTGCAGAGGAAAATACTAATGTTCTAAGGGAACAACATGTCACAGTTTATAGTGCTGAATTGACAGGAAGTAAAGTGGAACACGGCATTGGAGAATAAAAGTGCATCAACAATAACCGTCTAAGCAAAATCTTCACTCAAATCAGGATGTTCATTGTGGTTTTTAGAGGGAGCAAGAAGGTGAAACGATGGTTTTAGTTTATCAAGTGCTATTGTACAATGGGCCGATTCTCCTGATACCTGATCTAATCAGTGCTACTCTCCACCCACCAGGGCAACAATGCTCTCAAATCAGGTCATACTCAGATCTGCTACAGCCTCGCTCCGAAACTGGAGCTCTAACCAGCCACGCTTTTCAACAGTCCAAAATCAGGTTTACCATGTGATCAACAGTGAATGAGAGGCCGCATTGTTTGTTGAAAGGCTTCTTCAGTCTTTTCAGCTCCTGCACAGGTGTAATCGTTCACTGGCACTGGAAACGTTTTTTTTCCGGCTAATGGATGTAGCGCGGTTACAGTAAATCCTTAGTACAGTCATGAAACAGGATATGAATGAAGCTGACGTTAAACGGGAAAAAAAGAGTAAAGATCTCATGTGTACGGTTTATCTTCCAGCTATAAGCACACACACGGTCTATAGCATGATTTCAACTTAAATACCCATCATGCACTTCTTGGTTACCCATTGAGTGGAGTGCTTGATTACAGGAGAGAATAATGTTTGTAATTGTGAAAGTCAATAGCGACTCCACATGGGGGAGGGAACACCAGTGTGACACCAACTGACTTATATAAGGAATGTGTTGTTGTGTATCGCAAGCTCAAGGTTGCTACCAGGTGTGGATCCTGATGTAACAGCCATGCACTGCCTGGTTCTGAGGTAACAGCCACGCACTGCCTGATCCTGATGTAACAGCCATAAACTGCCTGGTTCTGCTATTGATGTAACAGCCATGCACTGACTGGTCCTGAGGTAACAGCCATGCACTGCCTGGTCCTGATGTAACAGCCATGCACTGCCTGATCCTGATGTTGATGTAACAGCCATGCACTGCCTGGTCTTGATGTAACAGCCATGCACTGCCTGGCCCTGAGGTAACAGCCATGCACTGCCTGGTTCTGATGTTGATGTAACAGCCATGCACTGCCTGGTCCTGATGTAACAGCCATGCACTGCCTGGCCCTGAGGTAACAGCCATGCACTGCCTGGTTCTGCTGTTGATGTAACAGCCATGCACTGCCTGGTCCTGAGGTAACAGCCATGCACTGCCTGGTCCTGAGGTAACAGTCTTGCACTGACTGGTCCTGAGGTAACAGCCATGCACTGCCTGGTCCTGATGTAACCCACCTCTGGGTTCAGTCTTAACTCAACATTACAGTCAGCACTGTTCCTCCACCACTGGGTTCAGTCTTAACTCAACATTACAGTCAGCACTGTTCCTCCACCACTGGGTTCAGTCTTAACTCAACATTACAGTCAGCCCTGTTCCTCCACCACTGGGTTCAGTCTTAACTCAACATTACAGTCAGCCCTGTTCCTCCACTTCTGGGTTCAGTCTTAACTCAACATTACAGTCAGCCCTGTTCCTCCACCACTGGGTTCAGTCTTAACTCAACATTACAGTCAGCCCTGTTCCTCCACTTCTGGGTTCAGTCTTACCTCAACATTACAGTCAGCACTGTTCCTCCACCACTGGGTTCAGTCTTAACTCAACATTACAGTCAGCCCTGTTCCTCCACCACTGGGTTCAGTCTTAACTCAACATTACAGTCAGCCCTGTTCCTCCACCACTGGGTTCAGTCTTAACTCAACATTACAGTCAGCCCTGTTCCTCCACCACTGGGTTCAGTCTTAACTCAACATTACAGTCAGCCCCTCCACCACTGGGTTCAGTCTCCACCACTGTTCCTCCACCACTGGGTTCAGTCTTAACTCAACATTACAGTCAGCCCTGTTCCTCCACCACTGGGTTCAGTCTTAACTCAACATTACAGTCAGCCCTGTTCCTCCACCACTGGGTTCAGTCTTAACTCAACATTACAGTCAGCCCTGCCCATCCACCTCTTGTACATTACAGTTAAGATGTAACAGACCTTCTTCTTGTCCTCTGATCTTGCTGAGCCTCTTCCCTGTCCTGGTTTCATTCTGTCTAATTATTCTGAAAGTTCAAACTAGAGCAGCTTGATGACCTTCAGCAACTAGTTTGGGAGGCAGGGAGATGGGTCGAAGGGAAGGTGGGAGGGAGAATGAGCAGAAGACACTAGAAAAAGGATCCCAGTCCCAGAGAGATGACTCCAAAAAGCAGTTGGACGAGTATTAATAACTTTTTTAGTAGGTCGTATCGACCAGAGAGTCATCGTTGGAACCGGCTCCAGTTTGCTGGTGACTGCAACCTTGTTTTGTTTTGCTGTTCAAACGTAGGTGTGGGCAGCTGGTAGTGACAGGTCAATGCCAGGAGGAATATTTATACCCATAAAGCTCGACCATAGTCGAATTGGTAGAAACAAGAAAAGTAACAATATTAGATTTACGTTTTTCAGTTACAGCTTCAACATGAAATGAATTATGCTGACATTGTTGAAAAAGCCACATCCTACACCCGTCCTTCCAAGGTTAACCTGAGCACCGGTTATGATCGTGGGTGGAGTCATGTCCTCCACCTCGCCTCCGGGGTTAACCTGAGCACCGGTTATGATAGTGGGTTGAGTCACGTCCTCCACCTCCGGGGTTAACCTGAGCATTGATTATGATCGTGGGTGGATTCACAAGCTTCACATTCCCTCTCTAACAAAAGGATTATCAACCACACGCAACGTGAACATGGAGTGTGAAACATATTGTCCATGCAACAAACAAATTGGAGTTCCCTGACCCCCTCGCTAGGTCCCGTCATGCCCCCCTCTTGCCCTACGTCCTGTCCATAGTGAGTGTACAGACAGGGCTTTAGCTCAAACTGCTGCAATCTGCAGAAAGCACCCCTGTGTAAGCCCCGTGCCGGACAGATTCTGACTGCCAGTAAGTAGCACCCTGATATCCTGCACTCAGCTCTTTTCTTTTTGTCATTGTGGAAGGGCCCTCTGTTAAACAGGGGGGACTAGGTATGGAGGGCACGTGTGGCCGGGGATGGAATGGAACGATTAGTGGAACGGGTGCTTTGTTTTTCAGTTTACATGAAAACACAGTCTATGTAAGAACTTAGTAAGAATTAACTGGAAACCGAGCTTCACTTTGTTTTCTCTTGCCAAGCGTATGATAAAATATAGACCAGTTTCCTTCAATATATATGGGCCGAATATGAAAACAAATCAAAGTTTAAACTCCTCTATCTGTTAAAGAAATATCACTGGGCAATCACTGCAGCGACGTTTGTGACTTGTTGCCTTGGGAAAAGGGCAAACAGTCAAGAACAAACAACATCGCAACCTTGACAAATGTTACAATACCGCTTGAGTTATTTAGATTAAGATTATCACAACACCACAATCACCCTTCAGAAACGTTTGTCCAACGTTTGGATTGTTGCTTTTGTTATTACTACACATTTCTTTGAAAATAACTATTCTCTTCTTGTTTGTAACGGTGGTAATTGTATACATTGAAGATTTGCCTATATTAACATGAGTTTGAGAGAGACGGAAGGGGCAACTTATCACGGTTCCTAGTTGTCTTGGAGGGTGTTGGTTAATAGTTGGTCACTTCTGGTTTACATTGGGGTTTAATTAGAGTATCATGGCTGATTGGAGATTTCGTGATCATGTGTGTTTAAAAGTCACCGTATTTGGTTTTCACACTGGCTGGTTATTGTTTCCAGTACACGATTTAGATGTTGTTTGAATGGGTTTTCATTTCAGTTCAACAAGTCAGTGTTCTTCACCGTTTACGGTTTGTTTTACGTTTTGTCTTTTGAACAGACACCTGGCACATGGCTTTCATGCACTACACCTCCCGCGATCATGACAGAATAACCAACCACAACCAAATGAGCCATGGGAGCCTGACTGTGGGAGAATTTCAGTAGGACTGGCTTAACCAGTGAGGAGGTGGATGGTTTGGTTGGAGCACGCCTACTGCATGCCGGACCCCGCCTACAACAACCTGGTGGGCCTGGAGGCGTGGCCTATACCGGTCTCTCCTTTGCTTGTCTCTCATTTGCCGGCCTCTCTTATGTTTAGAATTTGTTTTACATTTTGTATTAAAATAAACCTGTCTTTTGAATGCATACCTGGCTCCGCACATGTTTTTCATGCACTACACCTCCTGCGATCGTGACAACAGAAAACATCAAAGTAATTATGTATAAGGTGGGTGGGTTGACCAGTCCCCAGTTCTTACGGCAGACATACTGACAGTTTCATCAATAAATGTGTGTATGGAAAAACATTTCTATTGAAAAAAAACCCTGAAAAGGTTTAATTTTGCTTTTTGTACTATACATTCAGGAAATCCTGTACAAGCGTATACAAGGGTAGTGAAACATGCACACTACTAATCAAACTGGAGATAACAAAATCGATTGCTGTTACTGCAGCTTCGTCTATATAGGGTATTCGTTCACCTCTCTCATACTCTGTTGATGTAGAGGGAGAGTCCAGATGGAGAATATCTAACCTGGGGGCTTTTCCCTTCTGAACAGACCGGTCAGTTATTCAGATATTTGCACTGTCCCCGGGGCTCGCTCACACATGCACACAACATGTTTCTACATATGCTCTAAATAATCTGTGCATTATAAAGCTGTGAGATGATATGACATACATATGACATACCCATTGCACAAACATTAACTGTTTCTATATATGCTCTAAATAATCTGTGCATTATAAAGATGTGAGATGATATGACATACATATGACATACCCATTGCACAAACATTAACTGTTTCTATATATGCTCTAAATAATCTGTGCATTATAAAGATGTGAGATGATATGACATATATATGACATACCCATTGCACAAACATTAACTCTTTCTATATATGCTCTAAATAATCTGTGCATTATAAAGATGTGAGATGATATGACATATATATGACATACCCATTGCACAAACATTAACTGTTTCTATATATGCTCTAAATAATCTGTGCATTATAAAGATGTGAGATGATATGACATACATATGACATACCCATTGCACAAACATTAACTGTTTCTATATATGCTCTAAATAATCTGTGCATTATAAAGATGTGAGATGATATGACATACATATGACATACCCATTGCACAAACATTAACTGTTTCTATATATGCTCTAAATAATCTGTGCATTATAAAGATGTGAGATGATATGACATATATATGACATACCCATTGCACAAACATTAACTGTTTCTATATATGCTCTAAATAATCTGTGCATTATAAAGATGTGAGATGATATGACATATATATGACATACCCATTGCACAGACATTAACTGTTTCTATATATGCACTAAATAATCTGTGTATTATAAAGATGTGAGATGATATGACATATACATACCCATTGCACAGACATTGACATTTGTTTTTAGATCAAACTGCCGTTGTTTTTAGACCACATGTTTCTGATAACAGTTATTCTAAGACTGTAATACAAGTGATCGCTAGACTTTAATAAATGCCATTGAAAATACAGCTGCATTGAAAAAACGCACAGATCTGTGGGTTATTTAGAGTTGCACAATGTTGACAAGTAACGCTAAAGGTTAGTCATTTTATTGCCCCGTTGCTTGCTTTTCTGGGGAGGAGTGGCCTGATCTGAAATCGATTTGCGAGGAGTACATCAATAGTGAATTAACCATTTAGGGTAGACCCACACGTGATTCCCATAATGAATTATATCAGTGTAGACTACAGCATAAGTCAACCTCACTAACTCTACTGTACTATATATAAACCGCCTGCCCTCAACATGCACCCGCCTCAGCTCACATTTGCAGAAAACACAAGTGTAGGAGCATGCGAGCCAGGGGTCACCACAAGAGAAGACCAATATTTCGCATAATAAACGAAAATTGTAGGGTCAAAATCAAACTTGATGTATCAAAGAGCGATGACGCCAGGGAGCGGGGTATCCAGATCATTTATTTAGTGGAGGTTTTGATTGAGCTCTGAGAAGCACCCCCCCACCCACGTACCGCCCCCCACACACACACACACACACACACACACACACACACACACACACACACACACACACACACACACACACACACACACACACACACACACACACACACACACACACACACACACACACACACACACACACACAGCCACCGTCCTTTATCGTTCATTCTCCCACCCACCCAACCAACCACCCAGACCCCCACCGCCCCCCACCCAGCCATCGTCCCCACAGCCCCCCACCCAGCCACCGTCCCCCACAGCCCCCCCACAGCCCCCACAGCCCCCCACCCAGCCACCGTCCCCCACAGCCCCCCCCCACCCAGCCACCGTACTCTATCATTCATTCTTCCTATCGAGGGTGCTGCTGTAGGGGACGTCTGAGGAGGGTAGATATGAAGGGAACCAGCGGATGATAACAGCACGGATGATAGCTCGTGTATAAACATGTGTTTATCCTCGGCGGGGAAAACTATTCATGCACCGGTATTGTTTCATATGTAGAGGACTTGTAATGTATATTAATAATATTATAGAGGACTGCTAATATATATATACATGAATACTAGTATTATGTCAGTGCTCCATGCACGCGCGGTGTAAACAGGTCTGACTCCAGGATGCGGATTTAAACACTATTAAACACTGAATTAGGACACGGATGCGTGTGACCAGAGACTCTATTCATGTTTTATATCTCATTTTGGACTCGTTGAACACACCGTGAGCCTCCAGACACACCAGAAGGTAAGCACCTCCTCCACCACCTCCTCCTCCACCACACCGAGCAGCTAACGGTAGCCTGCTAGCAGACGTGAGCGTCTATACATTATATCCGGGTAAATGTGTTATTGGGATGGCCTTTATTCCCATTTAATATGTCACATTATTCACATATGTATGGGTGTTATTCCGGTAATAACACAGAGGCTCCCAGTGTGGTTAACATGGTGTCTCTATTGACTACTGATGACTAACGCCATGCTGGGTTGCCTTTGTTTGACTCGGTGACCAGCAGCAGTTAGCTTGATGGCTAGTTGCCTCCTCTCATCCTCTCCTCATCCTTTCTTCATCCTCTCTAGCCTGCCAGACATCCCTGTTCTCCTTCTCCTCATCCTCCTCACCTCATCCACTCCTCATCCTCTCCTCATCCTCTCCTCCTCCTCCTCATCCTCCTCCTCTTCCTCCTCCTCCTCATCCTCCTCATCCTCCTCCTCATCCTCCTCATCCTCCTCATCCTCCTCATCCTCCTCCTCATCCTCCTCCTCATCCTCCTCCTCCTCATCCTCCTCATCCTCACCTCATCCCTCTCCTCATCCCTCTCCTCATCCTCCCTCTCCTCATCCTCTCCTCATCCTCTCCTCATCCTCACCTCATCCTCTCCTCATCCTCACCTCATCCTCTCCTCATCCACTCCTCATCCTCCTCATCATCCTCCTCCTCATCCTCCTCCTCATCCTCCTCCTCATCCTCCTCATCCTCCTCATCCTCATCCTCTCCTCATCCTCACCTCATCCTCTCCTCATCCTCTCCTCATCCTCTCCTCATCCTCACCTCATCCTCTCCTCATCCTCTCCTCATCCTCACCTCATCCTCTCCTCATCCACTCCTCATCCTCTCCTCATCCTCACCTCATCCTCTCCTCATCCACTCCTCATCCACTCCTCATCCTCTCCTCATCCTCACCTCATCCTCTCCTCATCCTCTCCTCATCCTCCTCATCATCCTCCTCCTCATCCTCCTCCTCATCCTCCTCCTCATCCTCCTCATCCTCCTCATCCTCATCCTCTCCTCATCCTCACCTCATCCTCTCCTCATCCTCTCCTCATCCTCTCCTCATCCTCACCTCATCCTCTCCTCATCCTCTCCTCATCCTCTCCTCATCCTCACCTCATCCTCTCCTCATCCACTTCTCATCCTCTCCTCATCCTCACCTCATTCTCTCCTCATCCACTCCTCATCCTCTCCTCATCCTCACCTCATCCTCTCCTCATCCACTCCTCATCCACTCCTCATCCCTCCTCATCCTCTCCTCATCCTCACCTCATCCTCTCCTCATCCACTCCTCATCCTCTCCTCATCCTCACCTCATCCTCATCCTCCTCCTCATCCTCCTCCTCATCCTCACCTCATCCTCTCCTCATCCTCTCCTCCTCCTCTCCTCATCCTCTCCTCATCCTCTCCTCATCCTCTCCTCATCCTCACCTCATCCTCTCCTCATCCACTCCTCATCCTCTCCTCATCCTCACCTCATCCTCTCCTCATCCACTCCTCATCCACTCCTCATCCACTCCTCATCCACTCCTCATCCTCTCCTCATCCTCACCTCATCCTCTCCTCATCCACCCTCATCCACCCTCATCCTCACCTCATCCTCTCCTCATCCACTCCTCATCCTCTCCTCATCCTCACCTCATCCTCTCCTCCTCCTCTCCTCCTCCCTCATCCTCTCCTCATCCTCTCCTCATCCTCTCCTCATCCTCTCCTCATCCTCCTCATCATCCTCCTCCTCATCCTCCTCATCCTCCTCCTCCTCATCCTCCTCATCCTCCTCATCCTCACCATCACCTCATCCTCTCCTCTCTCCCCACCACCCACCCTCATCCTCTCCTCATCCTCCCCACCACCTCTCCTCATCCTCTCCTCATCCTCACCTCATCCTCTCCTCATCCTCTCCTCATCCACTCCTCATCCTCCACCTCATCCTCTCCTCATCCACCCCATCCTCTCCTCATCCTCACCTCATCCTCTCCCATCCACCCCCTCATCCTCTCCTCATCCCCACCACCTCACCTCATCCTCTCCTCATCCACTCCTCATCCACTCCTCATCCACTCCTCATCCTCTCCTCATCCTCACCTCATCCTCTCCTCATCCACTCCTCATCCTCTCCTCATCCTCACCTCATCCTCTCCTCATCCTCTCCTCATCCTCCTCCTCATCCTCCTCATCCTCACCTCATCCTCTCCTCATCCTCTCCTCCTCCTCTCCTCATCCTCTCCTCATCCTCTCCTCATCCTCTCCTCATCCTCTCCTCATCCTCACCTCATCCTCATCCTCCTCCTCATCCTCATCCTCCTCATCCTCACCTCCCATCCTCATCCTCATCCTCTCCCCCCCCTCTCCTCATCCTCTCCTCATCCTCTCCCCATCCCTCCTCATCCTCTCCTCATCCTCACCTCATCCTCTCCTCATCCACCCTCATCCTCTCCTCACTCCCCACCTCCTCCCACCCTCATCCTCTCCTCCTCCTCTCCTCCTCCTCTCCTCATCCTCTCCTCATCCTCTCCTCATCCTCACCTCCTCCTCTCCTCATCCTCTCCTCATCCTCTCCTCATCCTCACCTCATCCTCTCCTCATCCTCCTCCTCATCCTCCTCCTCATCCTCCTCATCCTCACCTCATCCTCTCCTCATCCTCTCCTCCTCCTCTCCTCATCCTCTCCTCATCCTCTCCTCATCCTCTCCTCATCCTCACCTCCTCCTCTCCTCATCCTCTCCTCCTCCTCTCCTCATCCTCTCCTCATCCTCTCCTCCTCCTCTCCTCATCCTCTCCTCATCCTCTCCTCATCCTCACCTCATCCTCTCCTCATCCACTCCTCATCCTCTCCTCATCCTCACCTCATCCTCTCCTCATCCACTCCTCATCCACTCCTCATCCACTCCTCATCCTCTCCTCATCCACTCCTCATCCTCTCCAGTCTACCAGACATCCCTTTTGCTGTCTAACGTCCCAGAGGAACTTGACATTCACTCTGGGCAGGTGTCTCCCGATCTAAACAAACCGTACACGCACATTACCTGGCTCTCAGTTTAACACACAGTGTTTACTTGTTTATCGGTAACTCCATTGCATGTTTGCCTACTAATATAACTACATATTCTGCAGGACGAGGTTCATGGCATATGGGGTTGTGGTCAGTCACTGGAATAAATAAACCTGTCTGTGGTGTGGTGTCATCTGACTAAGGAAACAACATGAGTGTTCTTCTTTGCAGTAGCTATCGACTATCATATGTAATGGTATTTCTGTATTAACCACGTAGGTTTCGGCAAAACATCTGGCCTGCAAATATTACGCATATATGTGTTTTATTGATACCCACCACCACATGACTGAAAGTGTTTTTATTTCTGGGTCGCGTGGCCTTAATGGGAGGTCCGGTTTCTTGTAGAATGCTGATGAAATGATGATGACCTCCACACTGGTTTATTAGAAAATAAGCCTGTGTTTGGTTAACCAAGACCTCGTATAAAACCATTTCACATTTCTATCATATATCTTTGTAAATCATGAAATTGAGCTCCCTGAACCTGGACAGACCCTCCTTTATTATTTGTATGTATTTTACACTTTATCATGCAAGTTGACGGAGAACAGATTCTAATGGGGCAGAATTAAAGACTTGTTTCACCTGGTTGGCCCAGCGATTTAATCTGTCAACCCTGTGGTTATTTTTTACTCGCCAACCTGAGTTGTCTGAGTATTGTGTTGTCAGATTTCAATAGATGTTGCCAAGCCAGTGTTGTAAAAATCAGCGTATCCGAATTGTCAGCCTGGATTATTTCAGAAGATTTCAAAATCGTTTGGCTATCGTCTCTGTCATTACTGTATTTGCTGTTGTTTATGGCAGTGTGTGGACTTCAGACCTTCAGATACGCTTTTGACAGATGAGACAGGGTCCTGTAGTTGTTTCCTATGCTATGTGGACGAGGGAGGGAGGGGTGGTTGAACACTATGGGTTATGGAGGCTGGTGAATGTGGCTTTGGCCCCCCCATAGTGCTGATGGGTACAATCCCTCCCATAGCGGTGGGTTTCAACCTCTCACAGGCTCATTGTGCTGCAGTCAACCATGCCAGTTAAGCCATGCCATTATGGCTGGCAGAGTTATTGTTTTTATCAGATGATCGGTGGCTTGGGGCAACATTCTTTTGTGTAAGTGTAGGCTAGCCCGCTATTGAGAGGTCAAACAGCCGTGATGTTCTACCGGTTGGTTCCGGCCTATTCTTCTGTTTGAAAAGAAAATACAACAACCTTATATTGAGTCATAGCAGGCATGTGCATCTTTTCAATCTCAGCATAATTAGTTTATTGTTAAATCCTAAATAGTATAGTATAGCTAGGTAGCAAAACAATTTGTGGTGTTTAGCGGCTCTTCTAATTTCAACAGTCTCATCTTATTTCTACTGGCTAGCTTAAAACTCACTTGCTAGCTTAAAACATGGACGAGAGCCTTATCATTGCAGTGTCAATTATTTATATTGTGTTTTTGGCTTCGTACAGAGATTTAATTTACAAATCGTTGCATGGAAGAATGTTTTAGAGATTGTTGGTGTCTGGGGTGAGTGAGTCATTCAAAGCCTAACGTAAAATAATGTAAATTGCTATTTGAACATACGTACGTAATACATTTTTAGTACTGGAGTTACACAATAAATACTTATTAATAATTGTGAAGATTGTTGTTCAGGATGACACACCCCACCCATAGGGAGCAGTGTTGTACACTCAGGGCTCCGCGACATATATGATTTCATCATAGTCTATATAAACTTTGCCGAGTTGCGCAGTGCCTGTGTGTACCAATATTTTTATTGTAACATATTGGAGGGAATTAATGAGATACTGGCTTTCCTGTTAAGCCCTGTTGGTAATTTTGTATGAAAACAAATTTAATCTGTGTTTTTGGCATTCAAACAAACATCCTTACACCGTTAGGTCTATCGTATATTATAGCGTTTTCTTTTGAGATGTCAGGCCTACAATAAAACAAACAGTTTGTGGTGCAACAACTACTTGTTAATATTGATAATGAAAACACAATTTCTATCATTTACTTTAACAAAACCAGAAATTTGTCTATGACCAAAGCTGTCTAGAGTTTACATTAAAGAAGTAAACAAACACAAAATCTGCATATCTGCATTGTATAGTGGTGTGACTTACGTGGGCGTGACTTACGTGGGTGTGACTTACGTGGGCGTGACTTACGTGGGCTTGACTTACGTGGGCGTGCCTTACGTGGGCGTGACTTATGTGGGCTTGACTTACATGGGCGTGACTTACGTGGGCGTGACTTACTTACTTGTTTTAATTCTGCTTTATGACATTGTTTGCCTTTTTAGAGAGCATTTTTTAATTGCTAATGTAGCTAACCCCCCCTCAAACACAAATGTAGCCCTCCTCAAACACAAATGTAGCCCTCCCCAAACACAAATGTAGCCCTCAAACACAAATGTAGCCCTCCTCAAACACAAATGTAGCCCTCCCCAAACACAAATGTAGCCCTCCTTAAACACAAATGTAGCCCTCAAACACAAATGTAGCCCTCCTCAAACACAAATGTAGCCCTCCTCAAACACAAATGTAGCCCTCCCCAAACACAAATGTAGCCCTCCCCAAACACAAATGTCGCACTCCTCAAACACAAATGTCGCACTCCTCAAACACAAATGTAGCCCTCCCCAAACACAAATGTAGCCCTCCCCAAACACAAATGTAGCACTCCTCAAACACAAATGTCGCACTCCTCAAACACAAATGTAGCCCTCCCCAAACACAAATGTAGCCCTCCCCAAACACAAATGTAGCCCTCCCCAAACACAAATGTAGCCCTCCCCAAACACAAATGTCGCACTCCTGTAACACAAATGTAGCCCTCCTCAAACACAAATGTCGCACTCGTGACAGTTTCAGTTTCTTGCCGTGCCGTTTCTTTGTTTTTGTTTTCGGCCTGTTGGTTGCACTGGCAATGTTTGGGACATTTTCCTCATTGTGCAACCGTTGTTTGTAAAAAATGATGTACCATTAGTACCGTTTTTTAAGTTGAAACAGAAACACTCAGGTTTGCTTGAGTCTTTACGGTTGCAAAACCGTGACGTTTTAAAGTGCGGTTAATTGTGAAATCGATTAATTGCCCCTAACACTGAAACAGCTTTTATTGCTGTTGGTGACTTTAAAGGGAAAATATGAGGCTAGTTTGTTTGTCTTGTAATTGGCAAATACGGTATAGCTACGAACACCTGCCCCGCCCTGCTTTTGCTAAGGTGCAGATCATTTTGTGCAGTTCTGCTCTGAAGTGCGTAATCCATCTCCACTCTTCAGGACCGCTTTAAAACCTTAGTTTGTCAGATATTCCGTCATACAGACGATGGGGACATTGATGAATTCACAGACTCTGTCCCAGCGTATGTATCTCCAAGTGCATTGATGAATTCACAGACTCTGTCCCAGCGTATGTATCTCCAAGTGCATTGATGAATTCACAGACTCTGTCCCAGCGTATGTATCTCCAAGTGCATTGATGAATTCACAGACTCTGTCCCAGCGTATGTATCTCCAAGTGCATTGATGAATTCACAGACTCTGTCCCAGCGTATGTATCTCCAAGTGCATTGATGAATTCACAGACTCTGTCCCAGCGTATGTATCTCCAAGTGCATTGATGAATTCACAGACTCTGTCCCAGCGTATGTATCTCCAAGTGCATTGATGAATTCATAGACTCTGTCCCAGCGTATGTATCTCCAAGTGCATTGATGAATTCATAGACTCTGTCCCAGCGTATGTATCTCCAAGTGCATTGATGAATTCACAGACTCTGTCCCAGCGTATGTATCTCCAAGTGCATTGATGAATTCACAGACTCTGTCCCAGCGTATGTATCTCCAAGTGCATTGATGAATTCATAGACTCTGTCCCAGCGTATGTATCTCCAAGTGCATTGATGAATTCACAGACTCTGTCCCAGCGTATGTATCTCCAAGTGCATTGATGAATTCACAGACTCTGTCCCAGCGTATGTATCTCCAAGTGCATTGATGAATTCACAGACTCTGTCCCAGCGTATGTATCTCCAAGTGCATTGATGAATTCATAGACTCTGTCCCAGCGTATGTATCTCCAAGTGCATTGATGAATTCACAGACTCTGTCCCAGCGTATGTATCTCCAAGTGCATTGATGAATTCATAGACTCTGTCCCAGCGTATGTATCTCCAAGTGCATTGATGAATTCACAGACTCTGTCCCAGCGTATGTATCTCCAAGTGCATTGATGAATTCATAGACTCTGTCCCAGCGTATGTATCTCCAAGTGCATTGATGATATTGTCACAAGGGTACATTTTAGCAGTGGAAGAAGGTGACATGGTCTGATGAATGATGTCTTATTTTACATCACATGGTTTGGACGGCTGTGTTTGTGTCGCGTACCTGGAGAACACCAGGATGGCACCAGGAGGCACTATGAGAAGAAGGCAAGCTGGAGGAGGCGTTATGAAGGGTCGACGTTCTTGTGCCATTCCTGTGGATGTTACTTCGAGAGGTTCATCCTACCTGAGAATGGTTCCAGACCATGCATGTACACCCTCTCATGGAACCGGTATTCCCTGATGACATTGGCCTCTGGCCAGCAGGGTAATGCGTCCTGCCACAGAGCAAAAATGGTTTGAGGAACACAACACCAAGGTCACTGTGTTGACTTGGCCTCCAAATGCCCCAGATTTCAATCCAATGGAGCATCTGTGGGATCTACTGGACAAACAAGTCTGACTCATGGAGGCAACGAATGGTATCTGAAGGATTTGCTAACAACATGTTGGTGCCAGATACCACAGCACATGACTAATCGGTCTATATAATATATCAAATATATTTTCAGTTGTGGTCAAATGATCTTGAGCGTTAAAAAATTATAATATACATGCACTTTTTTCTTAAACATGATGTAAAAGTTCTTGGATACAGCCCTGATAATATAAAAATGGTATCTGAAAGATTAAATATTATCTTTCTCACAACACATCTGATTGGCTGAAAATAGTTGCATGCATATGACAAGCTGATATATTGGTAGAAGGATCACAAATACATTTTTATTGTTTTTATGATTGAAATCCAAAGATTAAATTAAGCTTAATTCTTAAATGGCCTCTATATCTCAGTTTACCCTAAGCCTGGTTTATTTTTCATTACAAATGCCTGTTTTTCTTTGTGCTGGAGACAACACCTGGAAGAGAATTACATCACTGCTGACAATATGCATAGATTTGGAGAAGTTGTTGATGAAGATGAAGAGTCCGATGTGCTGGAGATTACAGTATCAGGTTGCCTGGACGACATTATTTACTTATCAATTCAAGATAGACTGGCTATTCCTTTGCAATGCTTTGGTTTTGCTGTGTGTCTATTTATGACATTTATTTTGAGAATTCTCACCTGGTTCTTGTAATAAAAATAAGTTGTTGTCCTATTGTTTCTAATCAGAGGCTTGAAGAAAGATTGAAAGTAATTTCCAAATTTTAAAAGTTTTAAGGTTCTAGGTTTAGATAACCCAATAACCAATTGCACTTTCAATTTAATTCAGAAATGTGTTAAAATGCTTCTGACTGATATGCCCACGCCTTGCGCCCGTATCGCTGAGTAACCTGTTAAGTTAAACATTTAGTTGCCTATTAATCAATTCAGAAAATGAATTGTTCATTGTTCTGTTTTCCACATTTGTACATTTTTATTTGCAGTAAAAGTGACAGACATGTAATGGTGAATCCTATATCATTTGTCTTCAGTCCGTGGTGCTGTAAAAACTGTAATCAGTTTGATGGAATACACTGCTCATGCTGTATTGATTCACAGGTTCATGGGTAGGATTATTTAGCTTTATTTGCTGGATAGGTTGTTCCAAATTAGAATAGGCATACATTATTATATAATATTTCTCCACATGTTCCTGTTATGGAGCTGGTCGATAATGGTTTGCACATTCCTCTGGAATCAACTGGTTGTCAGCTGGCTTTCGGTTTGTGGGGGGATGGTGTTTGCATGTTGTGTACATCTGTTTGCCCTTTTTCTTTTGTTGTTGTTGTGCAAACCATCTGACACCCACCACCCCACCACACCACCACCCACACCCGGATCGTAGGCTTGGCACAAGTCCATCACAGTAAACAATATGTCCAACTAGTCTGTGTGGGTGTGTGGGTGTGTATGTGTATGTGTGGAGGTGTGTGTGTTAGTGGGGCTACGGTATGTGTGTGGATGTGTGTGTGTGTGATATGGATGTGTGTGTGTTTGTGTTGATGTATGTGTGGATGTGTGTGTGTGTGTGTGTGGGTGTGTGTGTTGGTGTGGCTACAGTATGTGGGTGGATGTGTGTGTGTGTGTGGATGTATGTGTGGGTGTGTGTGTGTGGATGTATGTGTGTGTTTGTGGATGTGTGGGTGTGGGTGTGGCTACTGGCTACACTGTCTGTATCGCTGCGTGCCCAACGTGAACCAGCGTGCGGCGTGTGGGTAAACATGTGACCGGCACAGATATGTGAGACTGCACAATAAAACTGTCCTATTCATGTCACAGCAGATAAATCAGTGCATTTGTAACTCGATAAGGTGATACATGAGTATTGTGGCAGATTTTAATGAAATATCTACATACAGAGGCTCACTCATCTGCTTTACCACTTCTGTGTGTTATTGACATGTTCTGTTTGCAAATCCAAGGCTAAATTGGCACAGCTGAAAGTGCTTGTTGTGATTAAAGAAACTAAATACTGGCCGTGTATACTGTTTAGTCTAGTTGAGTTTCTGGAGCATCAGCTGTTGTAGATTTGATTAGAGGCTCAAAATGTCCAGAAACGAAGAACTGTCGTCTAAAATGTATCAGTCTATTACTGTTCTGAGAAAACACCAGTCGCAACGTCAACAGTAAAGAGCGTCTAAATGATAAGATGTTGAGGGAGTGCTTGACATATCTGTCAAGCGTAGTGGAGGCAATGTGATGTTCTGGGGGTGCTTACCAGTAAATTTGACTGAGAACCTGTCGTCATTTCCACTAGTGTCTAGGGTTCAGGGATTCCTTCAATGAACTTTTAGATTACAGCCAAATGCCCTTAACAGCTAGGCTGCCCCGTTTATGTAGCCTAGATGTAGATGGGCACAGAGGTTTTCCTGACCAATCAACATATTTTGTGGTATTACACAACATGTAATATCTATAACCCAGTGAAGAGCGCTTTAGTATAGTGCTGTTGTTGCTGGTGTGGTGGCATGGAATGATCAATTGCCACGCGCCAGGCCTGTCCTGTGCCACATCGATCTGCTCTGCTCTCCAATCTCTGGCTATTTTTTTAAATTACAGTTGATGTTCTTTGGCTATTGCCATCATGGTCTCTCGTTTTAAAAGAAAAGTTTTCTAAATGAACCCCAAATAACCTTGTAGTCACATTACATGGTGGCCTTTTTAGAACTGCTCAAAGTGAGTGCGTGTGTTTGCGTGCGTGTGTTCGTGTGTGTGTGCCCGTGCGTGTGTGTGTGTGTGTGCGTGCGCCTGTGTGTGTGTGTGGAGGACCCTGCCCAGTGGGGGTTCAAGCCGCTGGGCGTTTGTGTGTTTGATGAATGCATTTTTACAGGGTGACAATGGGTGGCTGCTGCCGTATTCAGCAGAGCGTTGGGTGCTGGAGCCTCTGTGGTACGTGTGCCTCCGGCCTGGCCCCACTCTGTGGCCTCTCTCTGTGGCCTCTCTCTGTGGCCCCTCTGTCTGGCCTCTCTGTGGCCCCTCTCTGTGGCCCCTCTCTGTGGCCTCTCTCTGTGCCCCCTCTCTGCCCCCTCTCTGTGGCCCCTCTCTGTGGTCCCTCTCTCTGTGGCCCCTCTCTGTGGCCCCCTCTGTGGCCCCTCTGCCTGGCCCCTCTCCGTGCCCCCCCTCTGTGGCCCCTCTGCCTGGCCCCTCTCTGTGGGCCCTCTCTGTGGCCCCTCTCTGTGGCCCCTCTGTGGCCTCTCTCTGTGGCCCCTCTCTGTGGCCCCTCTCTGTCTGACCCCTCTCTGTGTCCCCTCCCTGTGTGGCCCCCATCTGTGGCCCCTCTGCCTGGCCTCTCTGGCCCCTCTCTGTGGCCCCTCTCTGTGGCCCCTCTGCCTGGCCCCTCTCTGTGGCCCCCCTCTGTGGCCCCTCTGCCTGGCCCCTCTCTGTGGCCTCTCTCTGTGCCCCCCCCTCTCTGTGGCCCCTCTCTGTGGCCCCTCTCTGTGGCCCCTCTGCCTGGCCCCTCTGCCTGGCCCCTCTCTGTGGCCCCTCTCTGTGGCCCCTCTCTGTGGCCCTTCTCTGTGGCCCCTCTCTGTGGCCCCTCTCTGTGGCCCCTCTGCCTGGCCCCTCCTCCTCCTCCACTGTGGTTGGACAGGCTTTTTTGGGATCTCATCCCCGCCCATGCCCCTCCCCATCTGAGCCTGACAGACAGGAGGACAGTGAACTGGAGCGGGGTTACCCCCCTGGGAGAGGGTGTCAGCTGGTGTACCAGGGAGGGGGTTACTGCAGTGATTGGATTACAGGACTGTTGTTAACATCTCACCATGGCCCCTCTCTGGCCCCTCTCTGTGGCCCCTCTCTGTGGCCCCCCTCTCTGTGGCCTCTCTCTGTGGCCTCTCTCTGTGGCCTCTCTCTGTGGCCCCTCTCTGTGGCCCCTCTCTGTGGCCCCCTCTGTGGCCCCTCTGCCTGGCCTCTCTGTGGCCCCTCTCTGTGGCCCCTCTCTGTGGCCCCTCTGCCTGGCCTCTCTGTGGCCCCTCTCTGTGGCCCCTCTCTGTGGCCCCTCTGTCTGGCCCCTCTCTGTGGCCCCTCTCTGTGGCCCCTCTCTGTGGCCCCTCTGTCTGGCCCCTCTCTGTGGCCTCTCTCTGTGGCCCCTCTGCCTGGCCTCTCTGTGGCCTCTCTCTGTGGCCCCTCTGTGGCCTCTCTCTGTGGCCCCTCTCTGTGGCCCCTCTCTGTCTGACCCCTCTCTGTGTTCCCTCCCTGTGTGGCCCCCATCTGTGGCCCCTCTGCCTGGCCTCTCTGGCCCCTCTCTGTGGCCCCTCTCTGTGGCCCCTCTCTGTGGCCCCTCTGCCTGGCCCCCCTCTGTGGCCCCTCTGCCTGGCCCCTCTCTGTGGCCTCTCTCTGTGCCCCCCTCTCTGTGGCCCCTCTCTGTGGCCCCTCTGCCTGGCCCCTCTCTGTGCCCCCCTCTGTGGCCCCTCTGCCTGGCCCCTCTCTGTGGCCTCTCTCTGTGCCCCCCCTCTCTGGCCCCTCTCTGTGGCCCCTCTCTGTGGCCCCTCTGCCTGGCCCCTCTCTGTGGCCCCTCTCTGTGGCCCCTCTCTGTGGCCCTTCTCTGTGGCCCCTCTCTGTGGCCCCTCTCTGTGGCCCCTCTGCCTGGCCCCTCCTCCTCCTCCACTGTGGTTGGACAGGCTTTTTTGGGGATCTCATCCCCGCCCATGCCCCTCCCCATCTGAGCCTGACAGACAGGAGGACAGTGAACTGGAGCGGGGTTACCCCCCTGGGAGAGGGTGTCAGCTGGTGTACCAGGGAGGGGTTACTGCAGTGATTGGATTACAGGACTGTTGTTAACATCTCACCATAACAAAATGGTGTTGACCAGTCAGTGGTGTGGTGGGGGGGTATTACCGGGTGGTGGGGGGTCTGGGTGACTGGAGGAAGTGCCCCCTCATCCCCCTGTGTTTAGTGGTGAATGTGTCTGGCCTGGTGTCTGGCCTGGTGCCTGGCCTGGTGTCTGGCCTGGTGTCTGGCCTGGTGCCTGGCCTGGTGTCTGGCCTGGTGTCTGGCCTGGTGTCTGGCCTGGTGTCTGGCCTGGTGTCTGGCCTGGTGTCTGGTCCGGTCAGGGAGGGACGGGGGTGGGTCTGTGATGCTATTATCAGGGAGGGACGGGGGTGGGTCTGTGATGCTATTATCAGGGAGGGACGGGGGGTGGATCTGTGATGCTATTATTCTCTCCTGCTTCTTGTCCGTGCTCCCACATTTTCCAGTATCTAGGAAGTGAGGCCCTCTTTGCCTGGTCTGAAGCTGGTCTGTGGCTGGTCTGGTGCTGGTCTGTGGCTGGTCTGTGGCTGGTCTGTGGCTGGTCTGAGGCTGGTCTGTGGCTGGACTGGGGCTGGTCTGTGGCTGGTCTGTGGCTGGTCTGAGGCTGGTCTGTGGCTGGTCTGTGGCTGGTCTGAGGCTGGTTTGGTGCTGGTCTGTGGCTGGTCTGTGGCTGGTCTGAGGCTGGTCTGTGGCTGGTCTGGTGCTGGTCTGTGGCTGGTCTGTGGCTGGTCTGTGGCTGGTCTGTGGCTGGTCTGTGGCTGGTCTGAGGCTGGTCTGGTGCTGGTCTGTGGCTGGTCTGTGGCTGGTCTGTGGCTGGTCTGTGGCTGGTCTGGGGCTGGTCTGAGGCTGGTCTGGGGCTGGTCTGGGGCTGGTCTGTGGCTGGTCTGTGGCTGGTCTGTGGCTGGTCTGGGGCTGGTCTGGGGCTGGTCTGGGGCTGGTCTGAGGCTGGTCTGTAGCTGGTCTGGGGCTGGTCTGAGGCTGGTCCGTAGCTGGTCTGTAGCTGGTCTGGGGCTGGTCTGGGGCTGGTCTGATGCTGAAACCCTGTTGAGGGGTTGGACTTTAGGATGTGGTTTCTTCTTTCAATTCTATAAATTATTGTCTGGCCTAGATCTAGTTGGCTGTTATGAGGACAGATGTTTTTTCTCAGCCAACTTTCTTTTTGCACATGTTTCATTATAGCATTCATAAATAATAGGTTTATCCTTATGTTGAAGCTGTGATTTAATTGTGGAATTATGGGGGGTGTAGGCCTGTCCCCAACCAAGATTCTTCTATAATGTCAACCAAGATAATCAGGTACAAAAAAGTTCCAGATTCAGCTGCTGGGTTTTCCAGATTCAGCTGCTGGGTTTTCCAGATTCAGCTGCTGGGTTTTCCAGATTCAGCTGCTGGGTTTTCCAGATTCAGCTGCTGGGTTTTCCAGATTCAGCTGCTGTAACAGATATATGGTGATGTTTGATGCCATGCTAGACCTTGCATACTGTGCATCACATTAGCTTGAAAATAGGATAATTTCTTTCCTTTTTTGATAAATTGCTCCTTTATCATGTTATTGTAGTCAACTGACACAGGACGAATCAGATGCTCAATGAATACTGACTGGATGAACCAACTGCCAAACCATTGAGTGGGTCAGATCTAAGCAGCATAACAAAATGAGTGACTTGGGTACCTTATTTTTTCATCCCAGTTTGGATGTCTCATCTACAGTAATAGTACATTGGTCAAGGCTGTGGCCTAGATTGAAGATGTTATTTTTAAGTTAAACCCTCTAGCATCAATTGTCAAAAGGCAGAAGCAACTTGTTAATGACTAGACAACCGTAGCGGCTAACTAGATAACAGCTAGCTATCTTGGCAATTAAGTTAATATTATAAAACACATGGTTTAGAATCTTGATATGTATAGCCTTTCGTGTCCGTGTTGTAACTATAACCAAGCAAACAAATGTCCTTTGTGTACGCATCTTTATGAGTCGTTAAGGGATGGTTTAACATCCTGTCGGCGTTGTGCCCACGCCCTCTCAAACCCAGCGAGGTTAGAGAAACTTGAGACAATGGCGGGGTTGAGTTGTGTTTTAAACTCTAGGGCCCGTTGGACTCGGTATCTCAAACACCGTCATATTCCCGCTGTGACAGCTTGATGCTTTAATTATGTCCAACACACTCCGTATGCTTACGGCTTTGCTCTGATGGATCTTTTAATGGTTCCCAAGGAGATTATTAAATTAATATTGTACTTCCAGGTTGTCATGGCAAATACAAATTCCATTCAGTAAGTCGGCCATTAGGTTTTGTTGGGGGGTTTTAGGGTAAAATAGGTATTTGCCATAAATCCACTGCAGGGCCTTTGCAGACGTTAACATTGTTTGTCTTTTCTGACCTCAAGTGTAATGTGAGATGTCTGTTGGCAGTGATATAAAGGACCTAAAGCTCCTCACATTATTATTATTACAAAGCAGATCTTATTATAGCTGCCCAGCATATGGGAGGTTCACCCACACACCTCTGTTTATCTGAGTAGTGTGGCCTGTTGTTTTGGGATGAGCAGGTCCAACTGAAATGGCATGTGTGTGTCTTGTTATGTTTGCCACACCAGATGATGGCATGTGTGTGTCCTGTTATGTTTGCCACACCAGATGATGGCATGTGTGTGTCCTGTTATGTTTGCCACACCAGATGATGGCATGTGTGTGTCCTGTTATGTTTGCCACACCAGATGATGGCATGTGTGTGTCCTGTTATGTTTGCCACACCAGATGATGGCATGTGTGTGTCCTGTTATGTTTGCCACACCAGATGATGGCATGTGTGTGTCCTGTTATGTTTGCCACACCAGATGATGGCATGTGTGTGTCCTGTTATGTTTGCCACACCAGATGATGGCATGTGTGTGTCCTGTTATGTTTGCCACACCAGATGATGGCATGTGTGTGTCCTGTTATGTTTGCCACACCAGATGATGGCATGTGTGTGTCCTGTTATGTTTGCCACACCAGATGATGGCATGTGTGTGTCCTGTTATGTTTGCCACACCAGATGATGGCATGTGTGTGTCCTGTTATGTTTGCCACACCAGATGATGGCATGTGTGTGTCCTGTTATGTTTGCCACACCAGATGATGGCATGTGTGTGTCCTGTTATGTTTGCCACACCAGATGATGGCATGTGTGTGTCCTGTTATGTTTGCCACACCAGATGATGGCATGTGTGTGTCCTGATGATGATGATGGCATGTGTGTGTCCTGTTATGTTTGCCACACCAGATGATGGCATGTGTGTGTCCTGTTATGTTTGCCACACCAGATGATGGCATGTGTGTGTCCTGTTATGTTTGCCACACCAGATGATGGCATGTGTGTGTCCTGTTATGTTTGCCACACCAGATGATGGCATGTGTGTGTCCTGTTATGTTTGCCACACCAGATGATGGCATGTGTGTGTCCTGTTAGGTTTGCCACACTAGATTATGGCATGTGTGTGTCCTGTTATGTTTGCCACACCAGATGATGGCATGTGTGTGTCCTGTTATGTTTGCCACACCAGATGATGGCATGTGTGTGTCCTGTTATGTTTGCCACACCAGATGATGGCATGTGTGTGTCCTGTTATGTTTGCCACACCAGATGATGGCATGTGTGTGTCCTGTTATGTTTGCCACACCAGATGATGGCATGTGTGTGTCCTGTTATGTTTGCCACACCAGATGATGGCATGTGTGTGTCCTGTTATGTTTGCCACACCAGATGATGGCATGTGTGTGTCCTGTTATGTTTGCCACACCAGCTGATGGCATGTGTGTGTCCTGTTATGTTTGCCACACCAGATGATGGCATGTGTGTGTCCTGTTATGTTTGCCACACCAGATGATGGCATGTGTGTGTCCTGTTATGTTTGCCACACCAGATGATGGCATGTGTGTGTCCTGTTATGTTTGCCACACCAGATGATGGCATGTGTGTGTCCTGTTATGTTTGCCACACCAGATGATGGCATGTGTGTGTCCTGTTATGTTTGCCACACCAGATGATGGCATGTGTGTGTCCTGTTATGTTTGCCACACCAGATGATGGCATGTGTGTGTCCTGTTATGTTTGCCACACCAGATGATGGCATGTGTGTGTCCTGTTATGTTTGCCACACCAGCTGATGGCATGTGTGTGTCCTGTTATGTTTGCCACACCAGATGATGGCATGTGTGTGTCCTGTTATGTTTGCCACACCAGCTGATGGCATGTGTGTGTCCTGTTATGTTTGCCACACCAGATGATGGCATGTGTGTGTCCTGTTATGTTTGCCACACCAGATGATGGCATGTGTGTGTCCTGTTATGTTTGCCACACCAGATGATGGCATGTGTGTGTCCTGTTATGTTTGCCACACCAGATGATGGCATGTGTGTGTCCTGTTATGTTTGCCACACCAGATGATGGCATGTGTGTGTCCTGTTATGTTTGCCACACCAGATGATGGCATGTGTGTCTCCTGTTATGTTTGCCACACCAGATGATGGCATGTGTGTGTCCTGTTATGTTTGCCACACCAGATGATGGCATGTGTGTGTCCTGTTATGTTTGCCACACCAGATGATGGCATGTGTGTGTCCTGTTAGGTTTGCCACACTAGATTATGGCATGTGTGTGTCCTGTTATGTTTGCCACACCAGATGATGGCATGTGTGTGTCCTGTTAGGTTTGCCACACTAGATGATGGCATGTGTGTGTCCTGTTATGTTTGCCACACCAGATGATGGCATGTGTGTGTCCTGGGGGTTACAGGCCTGTGAGGTGGGTCACCACAGACCTTCTGAAAGTGTCTTTTCCTCCCGCTTGTCTAGTGACACTTTGTTTACTCATTCCACGGATGGAAGGCTGCCCCCTGCAGCAGGGCTGTGGTAGTGACGCTCTGATATAAAGCATATTGTGTCAGACTCAATCAGAAGGCCAGTGAGCACTACATCACCCACCCCTTTATCATGTTGCTACATATACAGGAAGTAGCTGTGGTGGCTTCTAGAACGAGCTAAGCAGGCTGGTGTTTGTACTGTTGAAGGCCTCTGTCCCCACACACACACACTGCTGCTCATGGATATATATATATATATATATATATATATATACAGTCAGAAGGCTGCTGATTGGTAATTTGTCCATGTAGCTTTGGGACAGATGTTGGTCTTTAGCTTTGCTTGTTTGTTCGGTCAGTGATTGGGGTATGTGCTGGTTGTTGTATTTTGGATAGTGTCGACATTTAGAGGATACTGTCTGTAGAGAGGCTGGCCAGAGGATACTGTCTGTAGAGAGGCTGGCCAGAGGATACTGTCTGTAGAGAGGCTGGCCAGAGGATACTGTCTTTAGAGAGGCTGGCCAGAGTATACTGTCTTTAGAGAGGCTGGCCAGAGGATACTGTCTTTAGAGAGGCTGGCCAGAGTATACTGTCTTTAGAGAGGCTGGCCAGAGGATACTGTCTGTAGAGAGGCTGGCCAGAGGATACTGTCTGTAGAGAGGCTGGCCAGAGGATACTGTCTGTAGAGAGGCTGGCCAGAGGATACTGTCTGTAGAGAGGCTGGCCAGAGGATACTGTCTGTAGAGAGGCTGGCCAGAGAATACTGTCTGTAGAGAGGCTGGCCAGAGGATACTGTCTGTAGAGAGGCTGACCAGAGGATACTGTCTGTAGAGAGGCTGACCAGAGGATACTGTCTGTAGAGAGGCTGGCCAGAGGATACTGTCTGTAGAGAGGCTGGCCAGAGGATACTGTCTGTAGAGATGCTGACCAGAGGATACTGTCTGTAGAGAGGCTGACCAGAGGATACTGTCTTTAGAGAGGCTGGCCAGAGGATACTGTCTGTAGAGAGGCTGGCCAGAGGATACTGTCTGTAGAGATGCTGACCAGAGGATACTGTCTGTAGAGAGGCTGACCAGAGGATACTGTCTGTAGAGAGGCTGGCCAGAGGATACTGTCTGTAGAGAGGCTGACCAGAGGATACTGTCTGTAGAGAGGCTGGCCAGAGGATACTGTCTGTAGAGATGCTGACCAGAGGATACTGTCTGTAGAGAGGCTGGCCTGAGGATACTGTCTGTAGAGAGGCTGTTTATGGTTCTTTAATCCAAGGATAAACACTTTGTTGGGTTTCTATCCTAGGACACTTGCTAATCTGACTAATGAGATGTCTTCTTCGTTATTTGTGTTGATATTTACATGTGTGAGGAAGAGCATAGGGCACGGGTGTTGTGTTGGGACAGCTGTCGGTGTGTGTTCTAGTCTTTGGTTGGACGACAAGTTGATTTCCTGATTCAATTTATAAATGTGTTTTCATTGTAAGGTTTGTTAAAGTCAGACAGAGTTAAAGACTTGAGATAAAGTCTTGAGATAAAGTCTTGAGATAAAGCTCATTCAGTTAGTGGGATGTTAGATGGTCCTGTCTAATGTCAAAGTCCAGACCACTTTATTGCTGTCAACGTCCTACCAACCAGAATCATGTTTATTGACCCTGTGATGTCACCTGGTTATTATTGTCAACGTCCTCCTACCAGAATCATGTTTATTGACCCTGTGATGTCACCTGGTTATTGTTGTTAACCTCCTACCAACCAGAATCATGTTCATTGACCCTGTGATGTCACCTGGTTATTGTTGTCAACGTCCTCCGCTGTCATGGTTACTTTGCCTAACTTTGTCACCAGATTGACTGGATTTGCTCGACTACTAGAACGTTTCTCTCCACTTTCGCCTAATGTTTTCTGGAGCTCGTCCTGTCCTTCCAGACCTCTGACCCGGTTACACCCTCGATTCCAAGGCGTATTTTGGGTTTTGTTCATCCTTCCTGGCCTCTGTCTGCTGTCAGTTGTTTTGCCAAGAGACTGAGAAGGGCACTGTTTTATGTCAAGGTTTCTGACCATTAGACTTCCTGCTTGTAATTGAAGCAAAAACGTTAGATAGTTGAGGCAAGAATGTCTCTGTGTGAAACTGTGACTGTGGATGCTCTGTGTGAGACTGAGACTGTGACTGCTCTGTGTGAGACTGAGACTGTGACTGCTCTGTGTGAGACTGAGACTTCTCTGTGTGAGACTGAGACTTCTCTGTGTGAGACTGAGACTGTGACTGCTATGTGTGAGACTGAGACTGTGACTGCTCTGTGTGAGACTGAGACTTCTCTGTGTGAGACTGAGACTTCTCTGTGTGAGACTGAGACTTCTCTGTGTGAGACTGAGACTGTGACTGCTCTGTGTGAGACTGAGACTGTGACTGCTATGTGTGAGACTGAGACTGTGACTGCTCTGTGTGTGACTGAGACTGTGACTGCTATGTGTGAGACTGAGACTGTGACTGCTCTGTGTGTGACTGAGACTGTGGCTGCTATGTGTGAGACTGAGACTGTGACTGCTCTGTGTGTGACTGTGACTGCGCTGTGTGAGACTGAGACTGAGACTGCTCTGTGTGAGACTGAGACTGTGACTGCTCTGTGTGAGACTGAGACTGTGACTGCTCTGTGTGTGACTGTGACTGCGCTGTGTGAGACTGAGACTGAGACTGCTCTGTGTGAGACTGAGACTGTGACTGCTCTGTGTGAGACTGAGACTGTGACTGCTCTGTGTGAGACTGAGACTGTGACTGCTCTGTGTGAGACTTAGACTGTGACTGCTCTGTGTGAGACTGAGACTGTGACTGCTCTGTGTGTGACTGTGACTGTGAGTGCTCTGTGTGTGACTGTGACTGCTCTGTGTGTGATATGGTGACTATTCAGTGTGAGACTGTGACTGCTGTCTGTGAGACTGTGACCAACTACCTTGGCTCAAAAATATCCCAATCTCCGGTGAGCTGTATCTGAGCTCTCTTTTGTGTGCACACTGCCAGCTCAGAGTGGGGTGTGTCTACCTAAATGTTAGTCTCCACAAATTATTAAAACGATTTTATTACTTGAGACTCCTGTACAAAATATAATAAGTATAATGGCATAATGGCAATTCAATTATTTTCACACATGTCTCTGAAACATTATTTCATGCAAACATTTAAAAAAAAACGATATACGTACAAAGTCTGACGCATCAGAGACAATGGGAAAACCGGAAAACCGGACATCGCAATGATAAGTCTCTCATTCGTGTTTTTAGTAAGCGAGGTAGTTTTAAGCTAGCTAGTAGAAGAGACACGGGACTTCCTGATTCAGGGAACATCTACCCTGCCATAGGTCTACGGACTTCCTGATTCAGGGAACATCTACCCTGCCATTGGTTAACAGACTTCCTGATTCAGGGAACATCTACCCTGCCATTGGTTAACAGACTTCCTGATTCAGGGAACATCTACCCTGCCATTGGTTAACAGACTTCCTGATTCAGGGAACATCTACCCTGCCATTGGTTAACAGACTTCCTGATTCAGGGAACATCTACCCTGCCATAGGTCTACGGACTTCCTGATTCAGGGAACATCTACCCTGCCATTGGTTAACAGACTTCCTGATTCAGGGAACATCTACCCTGCCATAGGTCTACGGACTTCCTGATTCAGGGAACATCTACCCTGCCATTGGTTAACAGACTTCCTGATTCAGGGAACATCTACCCTGCCATAGGTCTACGGACTTCCTGATTATGGGAACATTTACCTGCCATTGGTTAACAGACTTCCTGATTCAGGGAACATCTACCCTGCCATAGGTCTACGGACTTCCTGATTATGGGAACATTTACCTGCCATTGGTTAACGCCGAACTCTGTCTCCGCTTGCTCGCTGGCAATTAGAAAAATTCAACATATCTCAATTATAAAATGGTGCTCTGTCTGGGAGACTTTTCTCTGAGCGTAGCTCCACCCACAATCGGCGTATGTATGGAAATGAATGGTAGCTTGTTTCTCAATTAAAAATTAATGGTAGCTTGTCTCTCATTGGAAATGAATGGTAGCTTGTCTCTCACTGGAAATTAATGGTAGCTTGTCTCTCATTGGAAATGAATGGTAGCTTGTCTCTCATTGGAAATAAATGGTTGCTTGTTTCTCATTGGAAATGAATGGTAGCTTGTTTCTCATTGGAAATAAATGGAAGCTTGTTTGTCATTGGAAATGAATGGTAGCTTGTTTCTCATTGGACATGAATGGTAGCTTGTTTCTCATTGGAAATGAATGGTAGCTTGTTTCTCAATTAAAAATTAATGGTAGCTTGTTTCTCAATTAAAAATTAATGGTAGCTTGTCTCATTGGAAATGAATGGTAGCTAGTCTCATATTGGAAATTAATGGCAGCTTGTCTCTCATTGGAAATTAATGGTAGCTTGTCTTTCAATCTGTCTGAATCTGTGTGAATGTATATTACAATGTGGGACTGCTTTAGCGCAACCTAATTGATGTGTTTGCAATTGCCAAGCATCAGTATGCCCCTGTATGTACCACTATATAACCGCATGGGTACATGTGTCAGGTCTCCTTTTGCATCTGCATGCCCCTGTATGTACCACTATATAACCTCATGGGTACATGTGTCAGGTCTCCTTTTGCATCTGCATGCCCCTGTATGTAGCACTATATAACCTCATGGGTACATGTGTCAGGTCTCCTTTTGAATCTGCATGCCCCTGTATGTACCACTATATAACCTCATGGGTACATGTGTCAGGTCTCCTTTTGCATCAGCATGCCCCTGTATGTACCACTATATAACCGCATGGGTACATGTGTCAGGTCTCCTTTTGAATCTGCATGCCCCTGTTTGTACCACTATATAACCTCATGGGTACATGTGTCAGGTCTCCTTTTGCATCAGCATGCCCCTGTATGTACCACTATATAACCTCATGGGTACATGTGTCAGGTCTCCTTTTGCATCAGCATGCCCCTGTATGTACCACTATATAACCTCAAGGGTACATGTGTCAGGTCTCCTTTTGCATCTGCATGCCCCTGTATGTACCACTATATAACCTCATGGGTACATGTGTCAGGTCTCCTTTTGCATCTGCATGCCCCTCTGGCTGCATACTCTGTCTGGCTACATACTCTGTCCTCCTCTCTGTCCTGTGGGGTAGTGACGGGAGCAGCCTCGCTGACACTCCAACCGAATGACCCCGATCTTTAGCACTCCTACATCTGCCCTGCCCCCCACTAGTGCCCTGCCCCCAGCTAGTGCCCTGCCCCCCGCTAGTGCCCTGCCCCCCGCTAGTGCCCTGCCCCCCGCTATTGCCCTGCCCCCGCTAGTGCCCTGCCCCCGCTAGTGCCCTGCCCCCGCTAGTGCCCTGCCCCCGCTAGTGCCCTGCCCCCGCTAGTGCCCTGCCCCCTCTAGTGCCCTGCCCCCGCTAGTGCCCTGCCCCCCGCTAGTGCCCTGCCCCCTGGCCCTAGATCCCACTAAGAGCCTTAAGTCAGACACGCAGCCAGACACAACAAACAAACAGGCCTGGAGGAACAGACAATGTATAGTGCCGATCTGGTATTTGTCCTCATAAACCAACAGGCCGTGTCAGCTAATGGGCCAGTTCTGTCTGCCTGCGGGTTTTCATCTGAATAGGCATGGGGGGGGGGGGCGGAGGGGGAGAGAGGGATGGGGGAGGAGGGGGAGGAAGCGATGGTCTCGTGCTCTGAAATATTCATCAGAAGTGTCTTGCATTGATTTGATTAGTTCCCCCTATATGTCCCTATTAGGGCTGGGATAAACGATTATTATACTATACTATATGTCCCTATATGATTTGTTATTGACCCGGTATTCCCCATTATGACCCGGTATTCCCCATTATGACCCGGTATTCCCCATTATGACCAGTTATTCCCCATTATGACCAGGTATTCCCCATTATGACCAGGTATTCCCCATTATGACCCGGTATTCCCCATTATGACCAGTTATTCCCCATTATGACCAGTTATTCCCCATTATGACCCGGTATTCTCCATTATGACCCGGTATTGCCCATTATGACCCGGTATTCCCCATTATGACCAGGTATTCCCCATTATGACCCGGTATTCCCCATTATGACCCGGTATTCCTCACTATGACCCGGTATTCCCCATTATGACCCGGTATTCCCCATTATGACCAGTTATTCCCCATTATGACCAGGTATTCCCCATTATGACCAGGTATTCCCCATTATGACCCGGTATTCCCCATTATGACCAGTTATTCCCCATTATGACCAGTTATTCCCCATTATGACCCGGTATTCCCCATTATGACCCGGTATTCCCCATTATGACCAGTTATTCCCCATTATGACCCGGTATTCCCCATTATGACCAGTTATTCCCCATTATGACCC
Source organism: Dallia pectoralis (assembly GCA_029465975.1). Classification (NCBI taxonomy): domain Eukaryota; kingdom Metazoa; phylum Chordata; class Actinopteri; order Esociformes; family Umbridae; genus Dallia; species Dallia pectoralis. The sequence goes on along the minus strand of CM055747.1, from coordinate 13,660,258 downwards.
GGTATTCCCCATTATGACCAGTTATTCCCCATTATGACCCGGTATTCTCCATTATGACCAGTTATGCCCCATTATGACCAGGTATTCTCCATTATGACCCGGTATTGCCCATTATGACCCGGTATTGCCCATTATGACCAGGTATTCCCCATAATGACCCGGTATTCCCCATTATGACCCGGTATTCCCCATTATGACCAGTTATTCCCAATTATGACCAGTTATTCCCCATTATGACCAGGTATTCCCCATTATGACCAGGTATTCCCCATTATGACCCGGTATTCCCCATTATGACCAGTTATTCCCCATTATGACCAGGTATTCCCCATTATGACCAGGTATTCCCCATTATGACCCGGTATTCCCCATTATGACCCGGTATTCCCCATTATGACCAGTTATTCCCCATTATGACCCGGTATTCCACATTATGACCCGGTATTCTCCATTACGACCAGTTATTCCCCATTATGACCCGGTATTCCCCATTATGACCCGGTATTCCCCATTATGACCAGTTATTCCCCATTATGACCCGGTATTCCCCATTATGACCAGTTATTCCCCATTATGACCCGGTATTCCCCATTATGACCCGGTATTCCCCATTATGACCCGGTATTCCTCACTATGACCCGGTATTCCCCATTATGACCCGGTATTCCCCATTATGACCAGTTATTCCCCATTATGACCAGGTATTCCCCATTATGACCAGGTATTCCCCATTATGACCCGGTATTCCCCATTATGACCAGTTATTCCCCATTATGACCAGTTATTCCCCATTATGACCCGGTATTCCCCATTATGACCCGGTATTCCCCATTATGACCAGTTATTCCCCATTATGACCCGGTATTCCCCATTATGACCAGTTATTCCCCATTATGACCCGGTATTCCCCATTATGACCAGTTATTCCCCATTATGACCCGGTATTCTCCATTATGACCAGTTATGCCCCATTATGACCAGGTATTCTCCATTATGACCCGGTATTGCCCATTATGACCCGGTATTGCCCATTATGACCAGGTATTCCCCATAATGACCCGGTATTCCCCATTATGACCCGGTATTCCCCATTATGACCAGTTATTCCCAATTATGACCAGTTATTCCCCATTATGACCAGGTATTCCCCATTATGACCAGGTATTCCCCATTATGACCCGGTATTCCCCATTATGACCAGTTATTCCCCATTATGACCAGGTATTCCCCATTATGACCAGGTATTCCCCATTATGACCCGGTATTCCCCATTATGACCCGGTATTCCCCATTATGACCAGTTATTCCCCATTATGACCCGGTATTCCACATTATGACCCGGTATTCTCCATTATGACCAGTTATTCCCCATTATGACCCGGTATTCCCCATTATGACCCGGTATTCCCCATTATGACCAGTTATTCCCCATTATGACCCGGTATTCCCCATTATGACCAGTTATTCCCCATTATGACCCGGTATTCCACATTATGACCCGGTATTCTCCATTATGACCAGGTATTCCCCATTATGACCAGGTATTCCCCATTATGACCCGGTATTCCCCATTATGACCCGGTATTCCCCATTATGTCCCGGTATGCCCCATTATGACCAGGTATTCCCCATTATGACCAGGTATTCCCCATTATGACCAGGTATTCCCCATTATGACCCGGTATTCCCCATTATGACTCGGTATTCCCCATTATGACCCGGTATTCCCCATTATGACCCGGTATTCCCCATTATGACCCGTTATTCCCCATTATGACCCGTTATTCCCCATTATGACCCGGTATTCCCCATTATGACCAGGTATTCCCCATTATGACCCGGTATTCCTCACTATGACCCGGTATTCCCTAGTATGACCCGGTATGCCCCATTATGACCAGGTATTCCCCATTATGACCAGGTATTCCCCATTATGACCCGGTATGCCCCATTATGACCAGGTATTCCCCATTATGACCAGGTATTCCCCATTATGACCCGGTATTCCCCATTATGACCCGGTATTCCCCATTATGACCAGTTATTCCCCATTATGACCCGGTATTCCCCATTATGACCAGTTATTCCCCATTATGACCCGGTATTCCCCATTATGACCAGTTATTCCCCATTATGACCCGGTATTCCACATTATGACCCGGTATTCTCCATTATGACCAGTTATTCCCCATTATGACCCGGTATTCCCCATTATGACCCGGTATTCCCCATTATGACCAGTTATTCCCCATTATGACCCGGTATTCCCCATTATGACCAGTTATTCCCCATTATGACCCGGTATTCCACATTATGACCCGGTATTCTCCATTATGACCAGGTATTCCCCATTATGACCAGGTATTCCCCATTATGACCTGGTATTCCCCATTATGACCCGGTATTCCCCATTATGTCCCGGTATGCCCCATTATGACCAGGTATTCCCCATTATGACCAGGTATTCCCCATTATGACCAGGTATTCCCCATTATGACCCGGTATTCCCCATTATGACTCGGTATTCCCCATTATGACCCGGTATTCCCCATTATGACCCGGTATTCCCCATTATGACCCGTTATTCCCCATTATGACCCGTTATTCCCCATTATGACCCGGTATTCCCCATTATGACCAGGTATTCCCCATTATGACCCGGTATTCCTCACTATGACCCGGTATTCCCTAGTATGACCCGGTATGCCCCATTATGACCAGGTATTCCCCATTATGACCAGGTATTCCCCATTATGACCCGGTATTCCCCATTATGACCCGGTATTCCCCATTATGACCCGGTATTCCACATTATGACCCGGTATTCTCCATTATGACCAGGTATTCCCCATTATGAAATGGTGACGTGGGTAGTTTTGACTGTGTCTCTTTTTACTGAAGCACTGTGTCCTTCATGTGTATCTGCGGCTGACGTCATCTATAGAGGTGTTTATGTGTCATAGGTCCACCCTAAGTCAAACGGATATAGTCCAATGACAGCAGTCTCTGCCCATTTTCAGAAAACAAACTTCATTAACAAGACTATTTACTACTACTACTAAACTGTGGGATTGTTTTAAGCTTCTTAAGTATGCATGCAGTTATTTTAAATCCCTTTAGATAAGAGTGTTGCTAAGTAACAGAATGTAAAGGATATTATCGAGGTTGTATGACAGTTGTTGGACTGTAGCACACGTCTCCACCTCACCACCTCTCCACGTCTCCACTTCTGCACCTCACCACCTCTCCACGTCTCCACTTCTGCACCTCACCACCTCTCCACGTCTCCACGTCTCCACCTCACCACCTCTCCACCTCTCCATCTCTCCTCCTCTCCACCTCTCAACCTCTCCATGTCTCCACGTCTCCACTTCTTCACGTCTCCACCTCTCCACCTCTCCACCTCTCCACGTCTCCACGTCTCCACTTCTTCACGTCTCCACCTCTCCACCTCTCCACGTCTCCACGTCTCCACTTCTTCACGTCTCCACCTCTCCACCTCTCCACCTCTCCACGTCTCCACTTCTTCACGTCTCCACCTCTCCACCTCTCCACCTCACCACGTCTCCACCTCACCACCTCTCCACCTCTCCACGTCTCCACGTCTCCACCTCTCCACCTTTCCACGTCTCCACCTCTCCACCTCTCCACCTCTCCATCTCTCCACCTCTCCACCTCTCCACGTCTCCACCTCTCCACCTCACTACCTCTCCACCTCTCCACGTCTCCACCTCTCCACCTCTCCACGTCTCCACGTCTCCACCTCTCCCTCACTCACTACTCTCACTACTGACCAGGTGCTGGTGGGACTGGCCAGGAACATGTGTGAACATCAGGTCTGTCAGTTCCTCTCAGCTGACCTCCTCTGTCTTGTCTCCTCCACCCCTGTAGGTTGGATGGTTTTCCCCTCACCCCACTAAGTCACCATGAGCACCATCTCCCCCACGGACTTTGACAGCCTGGAGATCCAGCAGCAGTATAATGACATCAACAACCGCTGGGACCTGGCAGCAGAGACCGACTGGGACAATGAGAACAGCTCAGCACGACTATTTGAGCGCTCCCGCATCAAGGCCCTGGCAGGTACGACCGCCCTAGTGTCTGTCTGTGTCTGCCTGTCTGTGTGTGTGTGTGTGTCTGTCTGTCTGTGTGTGTCTGTGTCTGCGTGTGTGTGTGTCTGTCTGTCTGTCTGTCTCCCTGTCTGTGTGTGTGTGTCTGTCTGTCTGTGTGTGTGTGTGTGTGTGTGTCTGACTGTCTGTCTGTGTGTGTGTGTGTCTGTGTGTGTGTGTGTATCTGTATGTGTGTGTGTATCTGTATGTGTGTGTCTGTGCGTGTGTGTATCTATCTGTCTGTGTTTATGTGTCTTAGGGCTGCTCGATTTTGGAAAAAATCATAATCATGATTATTGTAGTCAATATTGAAATCACGATTATTTAAACGATTACAGTGAAACAGTGAAACAAAACAACAGTGTAAACTCCTTGAACTGAAAAACACTTTTTAGATTCCCCTAAGTATAAATAATACAAAAAAATGTCTAACTTTGAAATAGTATTAAGTAATAACTGTTGCAGTTCTCTTTCACAATATTTTATAAAGTTGTAATAAATATAATACAAATCTAAAAAGAAAACAAATAAATAAATTAGATCAAAATATATTTGTATATATGTGTAATATACTGACAGGTCTTAAACATGTATTGAACATTTTGTCAAACTAAATTCAACAAATTCCAAATAAAAATGGTTTGCTAATGGGGCACATGTCTTTGGCCAGAAAGTATGCCACCGCGTCTGTTAATTTGTAATGCCTCTCTGAGGTAGACTGATAAAATGTAGCGCAATTAAATGCGTCTTATTGACGACTGTGTTGCAGTTGGGGTTGTTGCCCTGCTCTTCTCATTTATATGTTTTACTTTTAGTTTGTCATAGGTGACTTTGTGGTTAATATTTAGTTGGTTGAAAAGATTTGTGGTATTACCTACTGGTGCAGACACACCACCGTGAAGCAAATGTTGCATATTACTTGTTTCTGCTCCACGTCGGATTGCTCAAATCCGAACATTTGCCATACAACGGAATTTACTCTGCCCTTTTTGTTCACCAAATTATGCTTTTCTCCCTCTGCCATCTTCACTTGCGTTGATGTTTTTAAATGACACTACCAGACACCAGACACCTTGCTCGCAGTGTTGGCTGAGTGAGTTTAGCCTTCTGGAACTAGCGAAAGTGCGCGTTCGCGTCATTTGACCACGGGACAAAATAACAGTTTACTGGCAAAACGTAATGTGGAAAATAATAGATATTTCTCGATTATACTGTTTGCATGATTGTTAGGATGCGAAATCGAAAACGAATTGAAATTTCGATTAATTGAACAGCCCTAATGTGTCTGTCTGTCTGTGTGTGTGTGTGTGTCTGTGTGTATCTGTCTGTGTGTGTGTGTCTGTCTGTGTGCGTGTGTGTGTGTGTGTCTGTTTGTGTATGTATGTCTGTCTGTGTGCGTCTGTCTGTGTGTGTGTGTGTGTGTGTGTCTGTCTGTGTGCGTCTGTCTGTGTGCATGTGTGTGTCTGTGTGTGTCTGTCTGTGTGCGTGTGTCTGTCTGTGTGCATCTGTCTGTGTGTGTCTGTGTTTGTGTCTTTCTGTGTGTGTGTGTGTGTGTGTGTGTGTGTGTCTGTGTGCGTCTGTGTGCGTGTGTCTGTCTGTGTGCGCCTGTCTGTGTCTGTCTGTGTTTATGTGTCTTTCTGTGTGTGTGTGTGAGTGTGTGTGTGTGTGTGTCTGCGCCTGTCTGTGTGTGTGTGTGTGTGTCCAAATGTTTTACCACTCTGGGGGAACCCCACTGTCATGCTTGTTGCATTGTCTTGGAGGTCCCAGCAGAGGGAAGCAACAGGCAGGCAGAGACACCAACACCAGGCACCTCTGTTTTGAAACACATTCATGTTAAAAATCCTATTACTTAAAGCTAACTCTAATAGTAAACATATTCCTAAACCTGAGCTCAATCCTAATCCCTAAACCCAGTGTTTGCCTTTTAGTGTAATACGAGTCACACTGCTACAGAAAATTGCTTTCTTGGGGCGAATGAAAAAGGATTTAGAATCCTTTCCGACTCCGCCTCCGGGTTTTAACAACAATTATTGGTCGAGGCAGTAACTAAGATTCAGTAACTAAGGTAAGGTTCAGTAACTAGGGTTCAGTAACTAAGATTCAGTAACTAAGGTAAGGTTCAGTAACTAGGGTTCAGTAACTAGGGTTCAGTAACTAGGGTTCAGTAACTAGGGTTCAGTAACTAGGGTTCAGTAACTAGGGTTCAGTAACTAGGGTTCAGTAACTAGGGTTCAGTAACTAGGGTTCAGTAACTAGGGTTCAGTAACTAGGGTTCAGTAACTAGGGTTCAGTAACTAGGGTTCAGTAACTAGGGTTCAGTAACTAAGGTTCAGTAACTAATGGTTCATTACCATTTGTGATATATTAAAATCAATATTGTAGCAGTTAACACATAGAGCCTTCTGTGTCATTGATGTCTGCCCTGTGCTGCTGGGAAAAAAAGTGTAGGAAACAGTGCAAATCCAATATAGCTATAATTTGTGAGGACTCACTCCCTAAATGGCCTAAATAGTTCTATTGGTACTGGTTCTATTGTCCTCATCAGATGTGTAGGAGGGAGAACACCACTTCAGTGTGAATAATATATATGATGTACACCTTCTACCAAAGGCCTTCATGTCCCTTTAGACTGTTCCGGAAAGGTGAACTCTGCTATGTGTTGACTGTTTCCCATCTGCCCCTACATGACATACCTCTGACTGAGACCACACTGAACTGACTTTAACTGGTCTCTCTGGCTGTGCCTCTGTCTGTCTTTGTGTCTGTAGCTGTGTCTCTCTGTCTGGCTGTGCCTCTTTCTGTCTGTACCTTTTTCTGTCTGTGTCTTTTTCTGTCTGTGTTGCTTTCATTTTCCATTAGACATGTGTCTTGGTGTTATGGTCTGTCTATCTGTCTGTCTGGCTGTGTGTGTTTGTAAATCATTTCCTATTACACATGTGTCTCTCTGACCTTCTGGGTGTGTTTATAAATCATTTCATATTACACATGTGTCTCTCTGACCTTCTGTGTGTGTTTATAAATCATTTCATATTAAACATGTGTCTCTCTGACCTTCTGTGTGTGTTTGTAAATCATTTCCTATTACACATGTTTCTCTCTGACCTTCTGTGTTTGTTTGTAAATCATTTCATATTACACATGTGTCTCTCTGACCTTCTGTGTGTGTTTATAAATCATTTCATATTACACATGTGTCTCTCTGACCTTCTGTGTGTGTTTGTAAATCATTTCCTATTACACATGTGTCTCTCTGACCTTCTGTGTGTGTTTGTAAATCATTTCCTATTACACATGTGTCTCTCTGACCTTCTGTGTGTGTTTATAAATCATTTCATATTAAACATGTGTCTCTCTGACCTTCTGTGTGTGTTTATAAATCATTTCATATTACACATGTGTCTCTCTGACCTTCTGTGTGTTTTTATAAATCATTTCATATTAAACATGTGTCTCTCTGACCTTCTGTGTGTGTTTATAAATCATTTCATATTACACATGTGTCTCTCTGACCTTCTGTGTGTGTTAATAAATCATTTCAAATTACACATGTGTCGCTCTGACCTTCTGTGTGTGTTTATAAATCATTTCCTATTACACATGTGTCTCTCTGACATTCTGTGTGTGTTTATAAATCATTTCCTATTACACATGTGTCTCTCTGACCTTCTGTGTGTGTTTGTAAATCATTTCCTATTACACATGTGTCTCTCTGACCTTCTGTGTGTGTTTATAAATCATTTCATATTACACATGTGTCTCTCTGACCTTCTGTGTGTGTTTGTAAATAATTTCCTATTACACATGTGTCTCTCTGACCTTCAGTGTGTGTTTATAAATCATTTCCTATTACACATGTGTCTCTCTGACCTTCTGTGTGTGTTTGTAAATCATTTCATATTACACATGTGTCTCTCTGACCTTCTGTGTGTGTTTATAAATCATTTCCTATTACACATGTGTCTCTCTGACATTCTGTGTGTGTTTGTAAATCATTTCATATTACACATGTGTCTCTCTGACCTTCTGTGTGTGTTTATAAATCATTTCCTATTACACATGTGTCTCTCTGACCTTCTGTGTGTGTTTATAAATCATTTCCTATTACACATGTGTCTCTCTCTGACCTTCTGTGTGTGTTTATAAATCATTTCCTATTAGACATGTGTCTGTAATGGAGCTAGGAATGCCACAGATACCATCTCCTTTTGACAAGTAGGGGCTTGATGTGCACATTCTTTTAAAAGCACCAGCCGTTTTTCCCTCGGGTTGGAGATTGGGGGTTTCTCTGTCTCCACAAAACGTATCCACAGTGACTTTAGAAAGTATAATGTACGTTACAGGCTACTTCATATGTAATTGCTTAGATTCTACTGGTTTGCCATCAATCTAAACGTATGAACCCATAATGACACAACAACCACACGTTTTAGTCATTGGTGTCGATTCACGGAAAATGAACTGAAATACTCCTCTGTAGGGCTGTCACGATTATGGCGTTTTAGGTCACACAAATAATTGAAGATTTAATTGTCTATATTGTTAATTTTGATACACACATTATTGTCCGAAGCCTAATAAATAATATCAATAATATTGTAATTATAAACATCAGTCTTATGAAGAAGTAATTTATTGACAATGAGCATTGGAACTGTATTAACTGTATTACATTTATGGAAACCTTTTTTTTTTTTAATCTAAAGATCGTCCAAAAATCATTGCCATAAATGAATTAGTGATCTGGGTAAATAATTGTGATCTGGGTAAATAAACGTGATATTTGTAATAATTGTGACAGCTCTACTTATAAATGTGTTGATTCAGACTCTTTAATAATTACTTCCTTGAAGCGCCTGTTTTTAGTCATCTTGCATAGACCTTTACCAGCTCTGGACTTCTTATTTAGAGCAGTTTCTTATCTTCTTCCTCATAAATCCTCTTGATCTTTGTTTGATTCGATGGGTGATGTTGGCGAACTGTCATTTATTTTTGCAGTGATCTCCCAATTCGATTTCAAATGAATTTGGATGTAGTGGTAATTATTGTACTAGTATTTCATATACGAGAGATTGTCTGGGAGTTAAGGGAATTAACCACATTGGAAATAATGTCATATCAAATGGTAGGTACTGAAATGGTACTAAAGATCGATGCCAGACATGGACGACCAGGACGAAAACATAACATTTAATTGCTTTTGATTAAAAAAATATAAATAACCAAAATAAATACCCTTTTTTGCTCTGAGCTGATGGACAGCGTATTAATCTTAAGTGAGGATATGTAGAACTCTGTTACCAGCGGTTACTATTTTATAACTAAACCTCTGTATATTCTGGGCTTTGGCCACTCAACCACATTCCATAGACGTCTCCTGAAGCTTCTCCTACATTGTCTGCCTGAGGGCTTCACCACATTGTCATGCTGAACGAGGAGTCTTCACTTCAGTCTCAGATTCTGTGCCCTCTGAATCAGGTTTTCTTCAATGACCTCTCTAGTCTCATTCCTCCGTCAGTCCAGACTATTCTATCAGTCCCTGCTGCTGAGAAGCTTTCCCATAGCATGACGTTCTGTCATCATTCCTCACCATAGGGATGGTATTAGCCAAACCAGTGGTACCGAGTTTTTGCCAGACATGGTACTCCAGAGGTAATGGTTCCATTTGTTCTCATCAGCCAAATCAACCAAATCAGCTCTTTACTCATGCTTTTTTTTGCAGGTTCTCCCATCTCTACAGAAACACTCTAATACAGTTATGGCGCTTTTCCACTACATAGAACCAGCTCGACTTGACTTGGCCCGATTCGGCTCGGCTCGTTTTCGCTCCGTTCTCCATTGCAGATAGTACCTACACAATAGTACCCGGTCGTCATAGCGACGCGGCAGGAAACTGCTGTGACGTAATCTTCTACGCGACGCGGCGACACACACTCACACGTAAGACAATGGAGGAAATCGAGTGTATGCTGTGTTTGATCCGCGAGATGTGGCTGTTTCTCACGGCGTATTCTTTCGGTTTGCCATAGTATTCGTAATGGATAATATGTACAGCTCTCACGCAATCTCTGGCCAAACTATTTATATATATATATATATATGGTGTATATATATGGTGGGATTACTCAGGATACTACATCTGGCACGTGCAATGATGATGCAGTGAATAGTGACGATTCTCTGATCAATCAGCAGTCTGCCTTGTTTTCACTTCACATTTTAGGATCACCTCAGCTTGCTCAGAACCTCGCCTGAGATGGTACGAAAAAAAGTACCTGGAAGCAGGTACAGGTACAACTTTTACCCAGTGGAAAACTAAAAAAGCCGAGTCGAGTCGAGCTGAGGCGAGCTGGGTCTGTGTAGTGGAAAAGCGCCATTAGTAGCCTTCAGGTTCTCCCATCTCTACAGAAACACTCTAATACAGTTAGTAGCCTTCAGGTTCTCCCATCTCTACAGAAACACTCTAATACAGTTAGTAGCCTTCAGGTTCTCCCATCTCTACAGAAACACTGTAATACAGTTAGTAGCCTTCAGGTTCTCCCATCTCTACAGAAACACTGTAATACAGTTAGTAGCCTTCAGGTTCTCCCATCTCTACAGAAACACTGTAATACAGTTAGTAGCCTTCAGGTTCTCCCATCTCTACAGAAACACTGTAATACAGTTAGTAGCCTTCAGGTTCTCCCATCTCTACAGAAACACTGTAATACAGTTAGTAGCCTTCAGGTTCTCCCATCTCTACAGAAACACTCTAATACAGTTAGTAGCCTTCAGGTTCTCCCATCTCTACAGAAACACTGTAATACAGTTAGTAGCCTTCAGGTTCTCCCATCTCTACAGAAACACTGTAATACAGTTAGTAGCCTTCAGGTTCTCCCATCTCTACAGAAACACTGTAATACAGTTAGTAGCCTTCAGGTTCTCCCATCTCTACAGAAACACTGTAATACAGTTAGTAGCCTTCAGGTTCTCCCATCTCTACAGAAACACTGTAATACAGTTAGTAGCCTTCAGGTTCTCCCATCTCTACAGAAACACTCTAATACAGTTAGTAGCCTTCAGGTTCTCCCATCTCTACAGAAACACTGTAATACAGTTAGTAGCCTTCAGGTTCTCCCATCTCTACAGAAACACTGTAATACAGTTAGTAGCCTTCAGGTTCTCCCATCTCTACAGAAACACTCTAATACAGTTAGTAGCCTTC
>CM055747.1:13636448-13643948 GCA_029465975.1 Dallia pectoralis | reverse complement strand
TTATTAACCAGGTGCAGTACTCCAACATCCTGGAGGGGAGGTTCAAACAGCTCCAAGGTAAGAGCGGACTGACATTCCATGGCTCTCTGGGTAATTCCTGTTTCAGCAGCTACTCACGGTGCTAAATAATGAACAATATTTTCAAGCCTCGGTTTCACCTTTGGTTGGACTAATGCAGAGTCTCTTTATTATCTACAAGTGAAAAAATGATTCCCACCACAGCCGAACACTCTTCAATAATTCCTGGTGTGCTTGATCCTCTCTGGCCATACGCCTCTAGTTTCCCTGTTTGCGTGGGCTGATTCAGACTGTAGCACAGGAGGCTGTATAGTTCCAGGCCTCTGGCCTGTCCAGGGTACTTAGAGAAACTTACTGGCTTGCCCACAGATCAGCTCCACCTGATCACTGGGCCACCTGGCCCTTCATATCCTATTACAGCCATGGCCTGGTTCCATCTGTGGCCTAAGCCCTGTGAGGTCCTGGGTATGGGAGGAGGTCTATCTTAGAGTTGCATTGTTTCTCCTCTGTACACCGCAATGATACAATGTTGAATATCATTGGACTTATGTGGGCTAATGATGTGGGTTAATGATGGGACCATGACCGTAATGGGACCATGACCGTAATGGGACCGCGACAGTACTGGGACCGTGAGCGTACTGGGATTGTGCTGGGACCGTGGCAGTGCTGTAGCAGGCTAGCAGTATGGGTGTGTTTGTTGTGTTTGTGGGTTGCTTTTAGCCAGGCTGTTTTCAGAGCACCATAGGCTGTTAGGCTGCCTGCATTACCAGTACTCCTGTTTAGTCAGTCAGTCAGTCAGTCAGTAAGTCTGTATGATGCCGGGGACCTAAATCACTTTACTCCTCTACTAAATCACTTTACTCCTCTACTAAATCACTTTACTCCTCTACTAAATCACTTTACTCCTCTACTAAATCACTTTACTCCTCTACTAAATCACTTTACTCCTCTTTACTGCTCCTTTCTTAAAACTGCTCCCATCACATTCTTAACATTTACCTACGGCTGTCTGTAATGGATATTATCATTTGAGCAGGTACACTCACCTGTAGAGCAGGTACACTCCTCACATGTCTGGCATTCTTTGTGACTGAGCTCTAACTATATTTCTCTCTAGATCTATCCAACTTGCCCAGTGTGTCACTGAGACTAAAGGTTAGATTGGACTTTTTATTCTGCCAGAGTATCACATTTAATTGGACCCCATTAACCCTACCCTGTCGTGTGTTATTTATCACCCATATACCATAACCCGTCAGATAGATCGTTAAGAGACTAGAGCTGATATCTCTTTGATTACAATATACATGACCTGTAGATCGATAAGAGACTAGAGCTGATATCTCTTATACATGACCCATCAGATAGATCGTTATGAGACTAGAGCTGATATCTCTTATACATGACCCATCAGATAGATCAATAAGAGACTAGAGCTGATATCTCTTATACATGACCCATCAGATAGATCAATAAGAGACTAGAGCTGATATCTCTTATACATGACCCATCCCATCAGATAGATCAATAAGAGACTAGAGCTGATATCTCTTATACATGACCCATCAGATAGATCAATAAGAGACTAGAGCTGATATCTCTTATACATGACCCATCAGATAGATCAATAAGAGACTAGAGCTGATATCTCTTATACATGACCCATCAGATAGATCAATAAGAGACTAGAGCTGATATCTCTTATACATGACCCATCAGATAGATCGTTATGAGACTAGAGCTGATATCTCTTATACATGACCCATCAGATAGATCAATAAGAGACTAGAGCTGATATCTCTTATACATGACCCATGGATCTGTTAGGTGCGTCTGATGTTCACACAATAATGATGTACCCGGTCTCAATGGCTTTGTTGGAAACTGATGAGGCATTATATTACGGCCTAATATGCAGTAGGTCTTCCACATGCCCCTGGAGGTGTCCTGTCAGATCTGGCACCAAGACCAGGTCCTGCATGTTGTCTGTTTGAGCCGTCGTGGACTTGTTGGTCCAGCCCATCTCACAGGTGTTGTAGAGTTTGGAGGCCAGGGAAACACCTTGAACTCCTCGTCATGTTCGTCCAACCATTCCAGAACGATGGGTGCTGTGTGGCAGAGCAAAATATCCTGCTGTCTGAGGCCACTGCCATCAGGGAATACCGTGTCCCCTGAACAGGTTCACCTGATCTGCAATAATATTTAGGTAGGTGGCACGTGCCATCACTTCCCTATGTCAACGTAATATGTAAACGGTGCACACATACATGTAAACGGGATATGGCCGTGCATGTAATACGTAAGCGTCTCTTGTGGGCACTTTTGACGTCATCATAGCCACTCTGACCGTTGCCCCGCAGCTCCACAGATGGGTGCAATACATTGTGTGTTCTGACTCCTCCTCCTCATAACCTTCCCTAACATATTCTGTGACTTGTGCCTGAGTTGACCTTTGGACCTGAGTTGACCTTTGCACGGTTCCCAGCATGCAGGATAGCCTTAGTTGCCCTCGCACTTCGATGAGCCTTGGGCCCCCAACACATTACCAGAGTGTGGTTGGTCTCTCAGACCCCCGCTGCTGACCGGGAGCACCCCACAATCTGACCAGAAGCACCCCACAATCTGACGGGAGCACCCCACAATCTGACCAGAAGCACCCCACAATCTGACGGAACACCCCACAATCTGACCGGGAACACCCCCCAAGCTGACCGGGAACACCCCACAATCTGACCGGGAGCACCCCACAATCTGACCGGGAGCACCCCACACACTGACCGGGAGCACCCCACAGTCTGACCGGGAGCACCCCACAATCTGACCGGGAGCACCCCACACACTGACCGGGAGCACCCCACACACTGACCGGGAGCACCCCACAGTCTGACCGGGAACACCCCACACACTGACCGGGAACACCCCACAATCTGACCAGAAGCACCCCACAATCTGACGGAACACCCCACAATCTGACCGGGAACACCCCACAATCTGACCGGGAGCACCCCACAATCTGACCAGAAGCACCCCACAATCTGACGGAACACCCCACAATCTGACCGGGAGCACCCCACAATCTGACCGGGAGCACCCCACAATCTGACCGGGAGCACCCCACAATCTGACCAGAAGCACCCCACAATCTGACGGGAACACCCCCCAAGCTGACCGGGAACACCCCACAATCTGACCGGGAGCACCCCACAATCTGACCGGGAGCACCCCAAAATCTGACCGGGAGCACCCCACAGTCTGACCGGGAACACCCCACAATCTGACCGGGAGCACCCCACAATCTGACCGGGAACACCCCAAACACTGACCGGGAGCACCCCACAATCTGACCGGGAGCACCCCACAATCTGACCGGGAACACCCCACACACTGACCGGGAGCACCCCACACACTGACCGGGAGCACCCCACAATCTGACCGGGAACACCCCACACACTGACCGGGAGCACCCCACATGTCATGTCGTTTCACAGATACTCTGACCCAGTAGCCGGTCCGTAATAATCAGTCACTGGGGTTGTTACTCGGGTTGTTACTCGGGTTGTTACTCGGGTTGTTACTCGGGTTGTTACTCGGATCGTTACTCGGGTCGTTACTCGGGTCGTTACTCGGGTCGCTACTCGGGTCGTTACTCGGGTCGTTACTCGGGTCGTTACTCGCGTCGTTACTCGCGTCGTTACTCGCGTCGTTTCTCGGGCCGTTTCTCGAGCCGTTACTCGCGTCGTTACTCGCGTCGTTACTCGCGTCGTTACTCGCGTCGTTTCTCGGGCCGTGTCTCGGGCCGTTACTCGGGTCGTTACTCGGGTCGTTACTCGGGTCGTTACTCGGCTCGTTACTCGGGTCGTTACTTCTTGTCTTTTACTTCTGGTCTTTTACTTCTGGTCTTTTACTTCTGGTCTTTACTTCGGTCTTTAATCCGGTCTTTACTCCGGTCTTTACTCCGGTCTTTACTCCGGTCTTTACTCCGGTCTTTACTCCGGTCTCTACTCCGGTCTCTACTCCGGTCTTTACTCCGGTCTATACTCCGGTCTTTACTCCGGTCTATACTCCGGTCTTTACTCCGGTCTTTACTCCGGTCTTTACTCCGGTCTTTACTCCATGTATTCTCTTCAGTCAGCCTGTCTGTGTTTCTGACAAGTATCTGCCTGCTATCCTGTACAGTCTGTCTGTTCTACACCCCCACCCACCTACTTACCCTCCTCCACTCCACCCCACCCTCCTCCCACCTACCCATCGCCAGACACCTTGAAGCGCCGCACCAGTAATTCCAGTCTGACTGCTATTGTGACTCTATCTTCCATTTCCTGTTTTGTCTAAATTGTAACATGGAACTGGTCTCTCTGCTGAGACTCTGCTGTAATAAGAGTGTATTATGTCCCTGGGACACCCCAACACATGGGACACCCCAACACGTGGGACACCCCAACACGTGGGAAACCCCAACACCTGGGACACCCCAACACGTGGGACACCCCAACACGTGGGACACCCCAGAACCTGGGACACCCCAACACATGGGAAACCCCAACACGTGGGACACCCCAACACCTGGGAAACCCCAACACGTGGGAAACCCCAACACCTGGGACACCCCAACACGTGGGACACCCCAACACGTGGGACACCCCAACACGTGGGACACCTGGGAAACCCCAGAACCTGGGAAACCCCAACACGTGGGACACCCCAACACGTGGGACACCCCGACACGTAGGACACCCCGACACGTATGACACCCCGACACGGGGAAACCCCGACACGTGGGACACCTGGGAAACCCCAACACCTGGGAAACCCCAACACCTGGGACACCCCAACACGTGGGACACCCCGACACGGGGAAACCCCGACACGTATGACACCCCGACACGTGGGACGCCTGGGACACCCTGACACGTAGGACACCCCAGCACGTGCGACACCCCGACACGTGGGACACCCCGACACCTGGGACACCCCGACACGTAGGACACCTGGGACACCCCGACACGTGGGACACCCCGACACGTGGGACACCCCGACACGTAGGACACCCCGACACGTAGGACACCCCGACACGTAGGACACCCCGACACGTAGGACACCCCGACACGTAGGACACCCCGACACGTAGGACACCTGGGACACACCGACACGTAGGACACCCCGACACGTGGGACACCCCGACACGTGGGACACCCCGACACGTGGGACACCCCGACACGTATGACACCCCGACACGTATGACACCCCGACACGTGGGACACCCCGACACGTGGGACACCTGGGACACCCCGACACGTGGGACACCCCGACACGTGGGACACCCCGACACGTGGGACACCCCGACACGTGGGACACCCCGACACGTGGGACACCCCGACACGTGAGACACCCCAACGCGGGGAAACCCCGACACGTATGACACCCCGACACGTGGGACGCCTGGGACACCCCGACACGTAGGACACCCCAGCACGTGCGACACCCTGACACGTAGGACACCTTGACACGTGGGACACCCCGACACGTGGGACACCTGGGACACCCCGACACGTAGGACACCCCGACACGTAGGACACCCCGACACGTGGGACACCCCGACACGTGGGACACCCCGACACGTGGGACACCCCGACACGTGGGACACCCCGACACGTGGGACACCCCGACACGTGGGACACCCCGACGCGTGGGACACCCCGACGCGTAGGACACCCCGACACGTAGGACACCCCGACACGTAGGACACCCCGACACGTGGGACACCCCGACACGTGGGACACCCCGACACGTGGGACACCCCGACACGTGGGACACCCCGACACGTGGGACACCCCAACGCGTGGGACACATCTCCAGGTGTCCCTGGACTTGTTTGTTGGAATTCATATGAAGAGTGTGTTTACGTCGTTACTGCTGAGTCACCGTCACTCCAGCCGTGTGTTTAAACTTGGTTCTCATTAGGACATAGGTCACATAGGACAGAGGAATGTTCTACCAGAGATATTCTGATTAGCCAGTCATTTGAGACATCGTGGTGCCAAACGTCCCAACTCACCCCTAGCCAGTGTAACAGGGCCCATATGAGCACACAAAGACTCCTCCAACGGGTTCTGAGATGATCGAGTCCGTTCAGCAAAACCTCACGTCAACAGAGTGTCAAGAAGTAGTGCCGGGCGAATGTGTGACCGTGTTAACGCTCTGTTTGTGGTTTGTTGTGAGCGTCTCCACACACCACTACCCCCCGGACACCGCAGGTCATGTGAACGATTCATGTGAACGATTCATGTGAACGATTCATGTGAACGATTCATGTGAACGATTCATGTGAACGATTCATGTGAACGATTCATGTGAACGATTCATGTGAACGATTCATGTGAACGATTCATGTGAACGATTCATGTGAACGATTCATGTGAAAGATTCATGTGAACGATTCATGTGTTCATCAGAATAAGTCAAGCCCTGGCTCTGTTTGTTCTACAGGAGAAACCCAGTTGTCAGTTTAGAAGCTGCATTGTAACCCGGTCTGTTCAAATGCCTGTCTGCTGACCTAATGCTTTAATGACTAAATGATAGTGTCATAAAGCGTAGAAGGATTCGGATGTCCCTTTGATGGGCGTAAGGAATTTGGTTAGGTGGCGTGCCAGGGTCCAAAGGGTCACTGTCCCTGGTGCCAGTCACTGTCCCTGGTGCCTGTCACCCATGCCTGAGTCAACAGCCTGATGTGTACTTTAGAGGACAGGAGAACAGATATTAGTGGTGTGAGGGCTGCTGTATTCAAATAGATGGAAATGAGAAGTCCACCTGGTCGTTATTAAACAGTACCATGTATCTGTTGGCTCATAGAGGGTGTCAATGGAAATGTCAACATACGCACGCACGCACGTATGCACGCAAGCACACACACGCACACACACACAGACTGTGGCAAGAGCTTAACCGATTTAAACACATAGTCATTAATCCATTCATTAGGTTAAGCCTCATTATCTGCTCTGCTGTTGACATTGGTAGACCAGTGATAAGGACCATTCCAATGCTCACTCCACACCTTGTTGAAGAGGAAAAACAATAACACAGTTTCTATATTTGCAATGATAACAGAATGCTTGTTACTGTGCTGGTGAACCATTATAGGTTTGGTATAAATGTAGAAGGAATGAAACTTGGTATAAATGTAGAGGGAATGACACTTGGTATAAATGTAGAGGGAATGACTCCTGGTATAAATGTAGAGGGAATGACACTTGGTATAAATGTAGAGGGAATGACACTTGGTATAAATGTAGAGGGAATGACACTTGGTATAAATGTAGAGGGAATGACACTTGGTATAAATGTAGAGGGAATGAAACTTGGTATAAATGTAGAGGGAATGACACTTGGTATAAATGTAGAGGGAATGAAACTTGGTATAAATGTAGAGGGAATGACACTTGGTATAAATGTAGAGGGAATGACACTTGGTATAAATGT
>CM055747.1:13540944-13635948 GCA_029465975.1 Dallia pectoralis | reverse complement strand
TTGGTATAAATGTAGAGGGAATGACACTTGGTATAAATGTAGAGGGAATGACACTTGGTATAAATGTAGAGGGAATGACACTTGGTATAAATGTAGAGGGAATGACACTTGGTATAAATGTAGAGGGAATGACACTTGGTATAAATGTAGAGGGAATGACACTTGGTATAAATGTAGAGGGAATGACACTTGGTATAAATGTAGAGGGAATGAAACTTGGTATAAATGTAGAGGGAATGACACTTGGTATAAATGTAGAGGGAATGACACTTGGTATAAATGTAGAGGGAATGAAACTTGGTATAAATGTAGAGGGAATGAAACTTGGTATAAATGTGACATTTGGTATAAATGTAGAGGGAATCACACTTGGTCCAGCCTTTCTTACTCAGGACATTGTCATGCTTGCCATTTCTTTCCTC
Source organism: Dallia pectoralis (assembly GCA_029465975.1). Lineage (NCBI taxonomy): Eukaryota > Metazoa > Chordata > Actinopteri > Esociformes > Umbridae > Dallia > Dallia pectoralis. The sequence goes on along the minus strand of CM055747.1, from coordinate 13,635,526 downwards.
AGTAATTCGATTATTTAATTTGTTTAATACTTAGATAGCGATTATCTGTAATTTTATGACCTGGTTTACATTACAGATGCTCATGTCATAACTACTTTTAACTACCTAGTCTGCATGTCTTGGTACTTTTATCTCTACATACACAGTTGTATTTGTTTCATTACTACTGGGTGAATTAGCAGAAGAATGCAGCTGTTTGGGGGTTTCTGCCTGTTATCAGACGTTCCCTGTCCCGATGTTATGACTGTGGAGAGCCGGCAGAACTGGCTCAGAACACATACTGTACCTCCACCTTCATCACTGTTATTAGAACACATACTGTACCTCCACCTTCATCACTGATATCAGAACACATACTGTACCTCCACCTTCATCACTGTCTTTAGAACACATACTGTACCTCCACCTTCATCAATGATATTAGAACACATACTGTACCTCCACCTTCATCACTGATATTAGAACACATATTGTACCTCCACCTTCATCACTGATATTAGAACACATACTGTACCTCCACCTTCATCACTGTCTTTAGAACACATACTGTACCTCCACCTTCATCACTGATATTAGAACACATACTGTACCTCCACCTTCATCACTGTCTTTAGAACACATACTGTACCTCCACCTTCATCACTGTCTTTAGAACACATACTGTACCTCCACCTTCATCACTGTTATTAGAACACATACTGTACCTCCACCTTCATCACTGTTATTAGAACACATACTGAACCTCCACCTTCATCACAGTTATTAGAACACTTACTGTACCTCCACCTTCATCACTGATATCAGAACACATACTGTACCTCCACCTTCATCACTGATATTAGAACACATACTGTACCTCCACCTTCATCACTGTTATTAGAACACATACTGTACCTCCAACTTCATCACTGTCTTTAGAACACATACTGTACCTCCACCTTCATCACTGTTATTAGAACACATACTGTACCTCCACCTTCATCACTGTTATTAGAACACATACTGTACCTCCACCTTCATCACTGATATCAGAACACATACTGTACCTCCACCTTCATCACTGATATTAGAACACATACTGTACCTCCACCTTCATCACTGATATCAGAACACATACTGTACCTCCACCTTCATCACTGTTATTAGAACACATACTGTACCTCCACCTTCATCACTGTTATTAGAACACATACTGTACCTCCACCTTCATCACTGTCTTTAGAACACATACTGTACCTCCACCTTCATCACTGTCTTTAGAACACATACTGTACCTCCACCTTCATCACTGTTATTAGAACACATACTGTACCTCCACCTTCATCACTGTTATTAGAACACATACTGAACCTCCACCTTCATCACAGTTATTAGAACACTTACTGTACCTCCACCTTCATCACTGATATCAGAACACATACTGTACCTCCACCTTCATCACTGATATTAGAACACATACTGTACCTCCACCTTCATCACTGTTATTAGAACACATACTGTACCTCCAACTTCATCACTGTCTTTAGAACACATACTGTACCTCCACCTTCATCACTGTTATTAGAACACATACTGTACCTCCACCTTCATCACTGTTATTAGAACACATACTGTACCTCTACCTTCATCACTGATATCAGAACACATACTGTACCTCCACCTTCATCACTGATATTAGAACACATACTGTACCTCCACCTTCATCACTGATATCAGAACACATACTGTACCTCCACCTTCATCACTGTTATTAGAACACATACTGTACCTCCACCTTCATCACTGTTATTAGAACACATACTGTACCTCCACCTTCATCACTGATATCAGAACACATACTGTACCTCCACCTTCATCACTGATATTAGAACACATACTGTACCTCCACCTTCATCACAGTTATCAGAACACATACTGTACCTCCACCTTCATCACTGTTATTAGAACACATACTGTACCTCCACCTTCATCACTGTTATCAGAACACATACTGTACCTCCACCTTCATCACTGATATTAGAACACATATTGTACCTCCACCTTCATCACTGTTATCAGAACACATACTGTACCTCCACCTTCATCACTGTTATTAGAACACATACTGTACCTCCACCTTCATCACTGTTATTAGAACACATACTGTACCTCCACCTTCATCACTGATATTAGAACACATACTGTACCTCCACCTTCATCACAGTTATCAGAACACATACTGTACCTCCACCTTACAATATAATATATATTTGTGGAAAGTCTGTTTGAATAAATTAACCATTACATACATTGGGTACTTTCTCTATAAGCAAGTGTATTTGGTTAATACCAACCCGTGGTTTTCATAAGGTAGAAATGTTAGAGCTGTTAGGAGTTAAAAGTTAAATCTTACTCTATACTGTTGATTTGTCTTTTTGTGTTTCTGTTGAGGTTTACATGGACAGTTGGCCCCAGATCAGGCAAAACACAAGTCATTTGGTTTTCCTGTCTGTGCCCACACGCAGTAAAGAGTTAAAAATAACCACCGTCACCCATGGCTCGTCTGTGCGCCAGCAGCGGCACTAAGGGCTAGGTCCACTCTATTCTCTGAGGACTTCAACCACATGGGCGGTTATTGTAGAGGAAAGGAAGTGTGTGTTTGTGTCATTCTGCATCAGTCCTTCAGCTCTCTCACCTACTGCAGACTGAAGTGTGTGTTTGTGTCATTCTGCATCAGTCCTTCAGCTCTCTCACCTACTGCAGACTGAAGTGTGTGTTTGTGTCATTCTGCATCAGTCCTTCAGCTCTCTCACCTACTGCAGACTGAAGTGTGTGTTTGTGTCATTCTGCATCAGTCCTTCAGCTCTCTCACCTACTGCAGACTGAAGTGTGTGTTTGTGTCATTCTGCATCAGTCCTTCAGCTCTCTCACCTACTGCAGACTGAAGTGTGTGTTTGTGTCATTCTGCATCAGTCCTTCAGCTCTCTCACCTACTGCAGACTAAAGATCGTGGAGTCCTTGTAGTATTGAATGATTAGTTAGAAGCACACAGGCACACTGTGTCCCAGTAAAACCATCTTACTCTGCTGATGTTGTCTAACCCACAGAGGACCTGTGAGCCAGGCATGTCAAAACAGCATTGTACACACTGTACTATTGACACACTGAGACTACTGACATACTGTACTACTGACACACTATACTACTGACACACTATACTACTGACACACTATACTACTGACACACTGTACTACTGACACACTGTACTACTGACACACTGTACTACTGACACACTGTACTACTGACACACTATACTACTGACACACTATACTACTGACACACTGTACTACTGACACACTGTACTACTGACACACTGTACTACTGACACACTGTACTACTGACACACTATACTACTGACACACTATACTACTGACACACTACACTACTGACACACTACTACTGACACACTGCACTACTGACACACTATACTACTGACACACTACACTACTGACACACCACTACTGACACACGGTACTACTGACACACTATACTACTGACACACTATCCTACTGACACACTATACTACTGACACACTACACTACTGACACACTACACTACTGACACACTACACTACTGACACACTACACTACTGACACACTACACTACTGACACACTGTACTACTGACACGCTGTACTACTGACACACTATACTACTGACACACTATACGACTGACTCACTACTACTGACACAATACACTACTGACACACACTCATGTAGGTGTGTCTCACTCTGTCACCTCATGTAGGTGGGTCTCACTCTGTCACCTCATGTAGGTGTGTCTCACTCTGTCACCTCATATAGGTTGGTCTCACTCTGTCACCTCATGAAGGTGGGTCTCACTCTGTCACCTCATATAGGTGTGTCTCACTCTGTCACCTCATGTAGGTGGGTCTCACTCTGTCACCTCATATAGGTGGGTCTCACTCTGTCACCTCATGTAGGTGGGTCTCACCCTGTCACCTCATATTGGTGGGTCTCACTCTGTCACCTCATATAGGTGGGTCTCACTCTGTCACCTCATGAAGGTGGGTCTCACCCTGTCACCTCATGTAGGTGGGTCTCACCCTGTCACCTCATGTAGGTGGGTCTCACCCTGTCACCTCATATTGGTGGGTCTCACTCTGTCACCTCATATAGGTGGGTCTCACTCTGTCACCTCATATAGGTGTGTCTCACTCTGTCACCTCATATAGGTGTGTCTCTCTCTGTCACCTCATATAGGTGGGTCTCACTCTGTCACCTCATATAGGTGGGTCTCACTCTGTCACCTCATATAGGTAGGTCTCACTCTCTCACCTCATGAAGGTGGGTCTCACTCTGTCACCTTATGAAGGTGGGTCTCACTCTGTCACCTCATATAGGTGGGTCTCACTCTGTCACCTCATATAGGTGGGTCTCACTCTGTCACCTCATATAGGTGTGTCTCACTCTGTCACCTCATGTAGGTGGGTCTCACTCTCTCACCTCATATAGGTGGGTCTCACTCTGTCACCTCATATTGGTGGGTCTCACTCTGTCACCTCATGAAGGTGGGTCTCACTCTGTCACCTCATGAAGGTGGGTCTCACTCTGTCACCTCATATAGGTGGGTCTCACTCTGTCACCTCATATAGGTGGGTCTCACTCTGTCACCTCATGTAGGTGGGTCTCACTCTGTCACCTCATGAAGGTGGGTCTCACTCTGTCACCTCATATAGGTGGGTCTCACTCTGTCACCTCATATAGGTGGGTCTCACTCTGTCACCTCATATAGGTGGGTCTCACTCTGTCACCTCATGAAGGTGGGTCTCACTCTGTCACCTCATGAAGGTGGGTCTCACTCTGTCACCTCATATAGGTGGGTCTCACTCTGTCACCTCATGTAGGTGGGTCTCACTCTGTCACCTCATGAAGGTGGGTCTCACTCTGTCACCTCATATAGGTGGGTCTCACTCTGTCACCTCATGAAGGTGGTTCTCACTCTGTCACCTCATATAGGTGGGTCTCACTCTGTCACCTCATATAGGTGGGTCTCACTCTGTCACCTCATGAAGGTGGGTCTCACTCTGTCACCTCATATAGGTGGGTCTCACTCTGTCACCTCATGTAGGTCTCTCATCATTGATAAACAAACCTGGTTAAATGCTTCCTGTAACGCATGTATTGCCTAAATAGTGATGATATTTGATTTGGCAGCAAGTAATGTAACCGTTGAACCCTTCCAGAAAATTCCGCGACATAAACACCTGTGTAATGGTATCATCAAGCGTGACACATTTTGAAATATGTGTCAGTTTGATGTTTGCCCATATCTTCCGGCATGCACTTCCTGTGTGTGTCTGTGTGTGTGTCTGTGTGTGTGTCTGTGTGTGTGTCTGTGTGTGTGTGTCTTTGAGTGTGTGTGTCTGTGTTTGAGTGTGTGTTAATAACTACCCTGCTTCTAACCTCTAATCACTGGCTCTTTGGCAGCATCTGGAGGGAGCTGGCTGAGAAACAGGTCCTTCAGCTCCAGCATTCAATTACAGAGTTGGAGTAGCTCTGTCTGACTGCCCCTGAGTAGTAGTTTTATCGAGGACTAAACAGACCAGAGGCGTCCCAGGAACATATAAACAATCAACACACATACTCTAATCCTATCATGAGCCTGTGTATTCCTCTCATACACTGAAACTCCTGGCTTAAAAAAAGCTCAGTCCACAATTAGTTACCTATTTATTGCAGTCAAAACACAGTAGTCTGGAAACACAGTAGTCTGGAGAGGATTAGTACTCACGTCATGTTTATTACCCACAATCCAACACCATGCATGTGGAATAAGAAGAAAGCGTATAAGATAATGTACCCCACCAGAGGGCTGTTAGATAATGTACCCCACCACAGGGCTGTTAGATAATGTACCCCACCACAGGGCTGTCAGATAATGTACCCCACCACAGGGCTGTTAGATAATGTACCCCACCACAGGGCTGTTAGATAATGTACACCACCACAGGGCTGTTAGATAATGTACCCCACCACAGGGCTGTTAGATAATGTACCCCACCACAGGGCTGTTAGATAATGTACCCCACCACAGGGCTGTTAGATAATGTACACCACCACAGGGCTGTCAGATAATGTACCCCACCACAGGGCTGTCAGATAATGTACCTCACCCCAGGGCTGTTAGATAATGTACCCCAACACAGGGCTGTTAGATAATGTACCTTACCACAGGGCTGTCAGATAATGTACCCCACCAGAGGGCTGTTAGATAATGTACCCCACCACAGGGCTGTTAGATAATGTACCCCACCACAGGGCTGTCAGATAATGTACCCCACCACAGGGCTGTTAGATAATGTACCCCACCACAGGGCTGTTAGATAATGTACACCACCACAGGGCTGTTAGATAATGTACCCCACCACAGGGCTGTTAGATAATGTACCCCACCACAGGGCTGTTAGATAATGTACCCCACCACAGGGCTGTTAGATAATGTACACCACCACAGGGCTGTCAGATAATGTACCCCACCACAGGGCTGTCAGATAATGTACCTCACCCCAGGGCTGTTAGATAATGTACCCCAACACAGGGCTGTTAGATAATGTACCTTACCACAGGGCTGTCAGATAATGTACCCCACCAGAGGGCTGTTAGATAATGTACCCCACCACAGGGCTGTTAGATAATGTACCCCACCACAGGGCTGTCAGATAATGTACCCCACCACAGGGCTGTTAGATAATGTACCTCACCACAGGGCTGTCAGATAATGTACCCCACCACAGGGCTGTTAGATAATGTACCCCACCACAGGGCTGTTAGATAATGTACCCCACCACAGGGCTGTCAGATAATGTACCCCACCACAGGGCTGTCAGATAATGTACCCCACCACAGGGCTGTTAGATAATGTACCCCACCACAGGGCTGTTAGATAATGTACCCCACCACAGGGCTGTTAGATAATGTGCCCCACCACAGGGCTGTTAGATAATGTACCCCACCACAAGGCTGTCAGATAATGTACCCCACCACAGGGCTGTCAGATAATGTACCTCACCACAGGGCTGTTAGATAATGTACCCCACCACAGGGCTGTTAGATAATGTACGGGCTGTTAGATAATGTACCCCACCACAGGGCTGTTAGATAATGTACCCCCACCAGGGCTGTTAGATAATGTACCCCACCACAGGGCTGTTAGATAATGTACCCCACCACAGGGCTGTCAGATGATTTACCCCACCAGAGGGTTGTTAGATAATGTACCCCACCACAGGGCTGTTAGATAATGTACCCCACCACAGGGCTGTTAGATAATGTACCTCACCACAGGGCTGTCAGATAATGTACCTCGCCACTGGGCTGTTAGATAATGTACCCCACCACAGGGCTGTTAGATAATGTACGGGCTGTTAGATAATGTACCCCACCACAGGGCTGTTAGATAATGTACCCCACCACAGGGCTGTTAGATAATGTACCCCACCACAGGGCTGTCAGATGATGTACCCCACCAGAGGGCTGTTAGATAATGTACCCCACCACAGGGCTGTTAGATAATGTACCCCACCACAGGGCTGTTAGATAATGTACGGGCTGTTAGATAATGTACCCCACCACAGGGCTGTTAGATAATGTACCCCACCACAGGGCTGTTAGATAATGTACCCCACCACAGGGCTGTCAGATAATGTACCCCACCACAGGGCTGTCAGATAATGTACCCCACCACAGGGCTGTTAGATAATTTACCCCACCACAGGGCTGTTAGATAATGTACCCCACCACAGGGCTGTTAGATAATGTACCCCACCACAGGGCTGTCAGATAATGTACCCCACCACAGGGCTGTCAGATAATGTACCCCACCACAGGGCTGTCAGATAATGTACCCCACCACAGGGCTGTCAGATAATGTACCCCACCACAGGGCTGTTAGATAATGTACCTCACCACAGGGCTGTCAGATAATGTACCTCGCCACAGGGCTGTTAGATAATGTACCCCACCACAGGGCTGTTAGATAATGTACCTCACCACAGGGCTGTCAGATAATGTACCCCACCACAGGGCTGTTAGATAATGTACCCCACCACAGGGCTGTCAGATGATGTACCCCACCACAGGGCTGTTAGATAATGTACCCCACCACAGGGCTGTCAGATAATGTACCCCACCACAGGGCTGTTAGATAATGTACCTCACCACAGGGCTGTCAGATAATGTACCCCACCACAGGGCTGTCAGATAATGTACCCCACCACAGGGCTGTCAGATAATGTACCCCACCACAGGGCTGTTAGATAATGTACCCCACCACAGGGCTGTCAGATAATGTACCTCACCACAGGGCTGTCAGATAATGTACCCCACCACAGGGCTGTTAGATAATGTACCTCACCACAGGGCTGTTAGATAATGTACCCCACCACAGGGCTGTTAGATAATGTACCCCACCACAGGGCTGTCAGATGATGTACCCCACCAGAGGGCTGTTAGATAATGTACCCCACCACAGGGCTGTTAGATAATGTACCCCACCACAGGGCTGTTAGATAATGTACCCCACCACAGGGCTGTTAGATAATGTACCTCACCACAGGGCTGTTAGATAATGTACCCCACCACAGGGCTGTTAGATAATGTACCTCACCACAGGGCTGTTAGATAATGTACCCCACCAGAGGGCTGTTAGATAATGTACCCCACCACAGGGCTGTCAGATAATGTACCCCACAAGAGGGCTGTCAGATAATGTACCCCACCACAGGTCTGTCAGATAATGTACCCCACCAGAGGGCTGTCAGATAATGTACCCCACCAGAGGGCTGTCAGATAATGTACCCCACCAGAGGGCTGTCAGATAATGTACCCCACCACAGGGCTGTTATATAATGTACCCCACCACAGGGCTGTCAGTACCCCACCACAGGGCTGTCAGATAATGTACCCCACCACAGGGCTGTTAGATAATGTACACCACCACAGGGCTGTCAGATAATGTACCCCACCACAGGGCTGTCAGATAATGTACCTCACCCCAGGGCTGTTAGATAATGTACCCCAACACAGGGCTGTTAGATAATGTACCTTACCACAGGGCTGTCAGATAATGTACCCCACCAGAGGGCTGTTAGATAATGTACCCCACCACAGGGCTGTTAGATAATGTACCCCACCACAGGGCTGTCAGATAATGTACCCCACCACAGGGCTGTTAGATAATGTACCCCACCACAGGGCTGTTAGATAATGTACACCACCACAGGGCTGTTAGATAATGTACCCCACCACAGGGCTGTTAGATAATGTACCCCACCACAGGGCTGTTAGATAATGTACCCCACCACAGGGCTGTTAGATAATGTACACCACCACAGGGCTGTCAGATAATGTACCCCACCACAGGGCTGTCAGATAATGTACCTCACCCCAGGGCTGTTAGATAATGTACCCCAACACAGGGCTGTTAGATAATGTACCTTACCACAGGGCTGTCAGATAATGTACCCCACCAGAGGGCTGTTAGATAATGTACCCCACCACAGGGCTGTTAGATAATGTACCCCACCACAGGGCTGTCAGATAATGTACCCCACCACAGGGCTGTTAGATAATGTACCTCACCACAGGGCTGTCAGATAATGTACCCCACCACAGGGCTGTTAGATAATGTACCCCACCACAGGGCTGTTAGATAATGTACCCTACCACAGGGCTGTCAGATAATGTACCCCACCACAGGGCTGTCAGATAATGTACCCCACCACAGGGCTGTTAGATAATGTACCCCACCACAGGGCTGTTAGATAATGTACCCCACCACAGGGCTGTTAGATAATGTACCCCACCACAGGGCTGTTAGATAATGTACCCCACCACAAGGCTGTCAGATAATGTACCCCACCACAGGGCTGTCAGATAATGTACCTCACCACAGGGCTGTTAGATAATGTACCCCACCACAGGGCTGTTAGATAATGTACGGGCTGTTAGATAATGTACCCCACCACAGGGCTGTTAGATAATGTACCCCACCAGAGGGCTGTTAGATAATGTACCCCACCACAGGGCTGTTAGATAATGTACCCCACCACAGGGCTGTCAGATGATTTACCCCACCAGAGGGCTGTTAGATAATGTACCCCACCACAGGGCTGTTAGATAATGTACCCCACCACAGGGCTGTCAGATAATGTACCTCACCACAGGGCTGTCAGATAATGTACCTCGCCACTGGGCTGTTAGATAATGTACCCCACCACAGGGCTGTTAGATAATGTACGGGCTGTTAGATAATGTACCCCACCACAGGGCTGTTAGATAATGTACCCCACCACAGGGCTGTTAGATAATGTACCCCACCACAGGGCTGTCAGATGATGTACCCCACCAGAGGGCTGTTAGATAATGTACCCCACCACAGGGCTGTTAGATAATGTACCCCACCACAGGGCTGTTAGATAATGTACGGGCTGTTAGATAATGTACCCCACCACAGGGCTGTTAGATAATGTACCCCACCACAGGGCTGTTAGATAATGTACCCCACCACAGGGCTGTCAGATAATGTACCCCACCACAGGGCTGTCAGATAATGTACCCCACCACAGGGCTGTTAGATAATGTACCCCACCACAGGGCTGTTAGATAATGTACCCCACCACAGGGCTGTTAGATAATGTACCCCACCACAGGGCTGTCAGATAATGTACCCCACCACAGGGCTGTCAGATAATGTACCCCACCACAGGGCTGTCAGATAATGTACCCCACCACAGGGCTGTCAGATAATGTACCCCACCACAGGGCTGTTAGATAATGTACCTCACCACAGGGCTGTCAGATAATGTACCTCGCCACAGGGCTGTTAGATAATGTACCCCACCACAGGGCTGTTAGATAATGTACCTCACCACAGGGCTGTCAGATAATGTACCCCACCACAGGGCTGTTAGATAATGTACCCCACCACAGGGCTGTCAGATGATGTACCCCACCACAGGGCTGTTAGATAATGTACCCCACCACAGGGCTGTCAGATAATGTACCCCACCACAGGGCTGTTAGATAATGTACCTCACCACAGGGCTGTCAGATAATGTACCCCACCACAGGGCTGTCAGATAATGTACCCCACCACAGGGCTGTCAGATAATGTACCCCACCACAGGGCTGTTAGATAATGTACCCCACCACAGGGCTGTCAGATAATGTACCTCACCACAGGGCTGTCAGATAATGTACCCCACCACAGGGCTGTTAGATAATGTACCTCACCACAGGGCTGTTAGATAATGTACCCCACCACAGGGCTGTTAGATAATGTACCCCACCACAGGGCTGTCAGATGATGTACCCCACCAGAGGGCTGTTAGATAATGTACCCCACCACAGGGCTGTTAGATAATGTACCCCACCACAGGGCTGTTAGATAATGTACCCCACCACAGGGCTGTTAGATAATGTACCTCACCACAGGGCTGTTAGATAATGTACCCCACCACAGGGCTGTTAGATAATGTACCTCACCACAGGGCTGTTAGATAATGTACCCCACCACAGGGCTGTTAGATAATGTACCTCACCACAGGGCTGTTAGATAATGTACCCCACCAGAGGGCTGTTAGATAATGTACCCCACCACAGGGCTGTCAGATAATGTACCCCACCACAGGTCTGTCAGATAATGTACCCCACCAGAGGGCTGTCAGATAATGTACCCCACCAGAGGGCTGTCAGATAATGTACCCCACCAGAGGGCTGTCAGATAATGTACCCCACCACAGGGCTGTTATATAATGTACCCCACCACAGGGCTGTCAGTACCCCACCACAGGGCTGTCAGATAATGTACCCCACCAAAGGGCTGTCAGATAATGTACCCCACCAGAGGGCTGTTAGATAATGTACCCCACCACAGGGCTGTCAGATAATGTACCCCACCAGAGGGCTGTCAGATAATGTACCCCACCAGAGGGCTGTTAGATAATGTACCTCACCACAGGGCTGTTAGATAATGTACCCCACCACAGGGCTGTCAGATAATGTACCCCACCAGAGGGCTTTCAGATAATGTACCCCACCAGAGGGCTGTCAGATAATGTACCCCACCACAGGGCTGTTAGATAATGTACCCCACCACAAGGCTGTTAGATAATGTACCCCACCACAGGGCTGTCAGATAATGTACCCCACCACAGGGCTGTTAGATAATGTACCCCACCACAGGGCTGTTAGATAATGTACCTCACCACAGGGCTGTCAGATAATGTACCCCACCAGAGGGCTGTCAGATATTGTACCTCACCACATGGCTGTTAGATAATGTACCCCACCACAGGGCTGTTAGATAATGTACCTCACCACAGGGCTGTTTGATAATGTACCCCACCAGAGGGCTGTTAGATAATGTACCCCACCACAGGGCTGTCAGATAATGTACCCCACCAGAGGGCTGTCAGATAATGTACCCCACCAGAGGGCTGTCAGATAATTTACCCCACCACAGGGCTGTCAAATAATGTACCCCACCACAGGGCTGTTAGATAATGTACCCCACCACAGGGCTGTTAGATAATGTACCTCACCACAGGGCTGTTAGATAATGTACCCCACCACAGGGCTGTCAGATAATGTACCCCACCACAGGGCTGTCAGATAATGTACCCCACCACAGGGCTGTTAGATAATGTACCTCACCGCAGGGCTGTCAGATAATGTACCCCACCGCAGGGCTGTTAGATAATGTACCCCACCAAAGGGCTGTTAGATAATGTACCCCACCACAGGGCTGTCAGATAATGTACCCCACCAGAGGGCTGTCAGATAATGTACCCCACCAGAGGGCTGTCAGATAATGTACCCCACCACAGGGCTGTTAGATAATGTACCCCACCACAGGGCTGTCAGATTATGTACCCCACCACATGGCTGTCAGATAATGTACCCCACCACAGGGCTGTCAGATAATGTACCCCACCAGAGGGCTGTCAGATAATGTACCCCACCACAGGGCTATTAGATAATGTACCCCACCACAGGGCTGTTAGATAATGTACCCCACCACAGGGCTGTTAGATAATGTACCCCACCACAGGGCTGTCAGATAATGTACCCCACCACAGGGCTGTTAGATAATGTACCCCACCACAGGGCTGTTAGATAATGTACCTCACCACAGGGCTGTCAGATAATGTACCCCACCACAGGGCTGTCAGATAATGTACCCCACCAGAGGGCTGTCAGATAATGTACCCCACCAGAGGGCTGTCAGATAATGTACCTCACCACAGGGCTGTCAGATAATGTACCCCACCAGAGGGCTGTCAGATAATGTACCCCACCACAGGGCTGTCAGATAATGTACCTCACCACAGGGCTGTCAGATAATGTACCCCACCACAGGGCTGTCAGCCTGGGCTGGTTTAGGAGGTTCTCCCTAGTGACCCATACTGGTCTGGTGTCTCGAGGGAGCATGTGACAGGCCAGAAGCAGACTTATTTTGGGGCTTTTCTCGTTCTGTCTGAAGGCGACCAGAGGACTCTGGGTAATAATTATACCAGCTGGTATTACTAGTGAGGGAGGTCAGGGCTGTTGGGATCTGGTACTGGGTAGAAGGGAACCATGAAGGAGGACAGAGAGGAGGTAATGAGACCAGAGGACTCTGTAATTACTATTAAACACCCGTTTCCCCCGTCACTCTCCCATGTCACTCTCCCCCGTCACTCTCCCATGTCTTTCTCCTCCGTCTCTCTCCCATGTCTTTCTCCCCTGTCACTCTCCCATGTCTTTCTCCCCCGTCTCTCTCCCATGTCTTTCTCCCCTGTCACTCTCCCATGTCTTTCTCCCCCGTCACTCTCCCATGTCACTCTCCCCCGTCACTCTCCCATGTCACTCTCCCCCGTCACTCTCCCATGTCTTTCTCCCCCGTCTCTCTCCCATGTCTTTCTCCCCCGTCTCTCTCCCATGTCTTTCTCCCCTGTTACTCTCCCATGTCACTCTCCCCGTCACTCTCCCATGTCACTCTCCCCCGTCACTCTCCCATGTCTTTCTCCCCGTCACTCTCCCATGTCTTTCTCCCCGTCACTCTCCCATGTCTTTCTCCCTTGTCACTCTCCCATGTCACTCTCCCCGTCACTCTCCCATGTCTTTCTCCTCCGTCTCTCTCCCATGTCTTTCTCCCCTGTCACTCTCCCATGTCTTTCTCCCCGTCTCTCTCCCATGTCTTTCTCCCCTGTCACTCTCCCATGTCTTTCTCCCCGTCACTCTCCCATGTCACTCTCCCCGTCACTCTCCCATGTCACTCTCCCCCGTCACTCTCCCATGTCTTTCTCCCCGTCTCTCCCATGTCTTTCTCCCCCGTCTCTCTCCCATGTCTTTCTCCCCTGTTACTCTCCCATGTCACTCTCCCCGTCACTCTCCCATGTCACTCTCCCCGTCACTCTCCCATGTCTTTCTCCCCCGTCACTCTCCCATGTCTTTCTCCTTGTCACTCTCCCATGTCTTTCTCCCCTGTCACTCTCCCATGTCTTTCTCCCCCGGCACTCTCCCATGTCTTTCTCCCTGTCACTCTCCCATGTCTTTCTCCCCGTCACTCTCCCATGTCTTTCTCCCCCGTCTCTCTCCCATGTCTTTCTTCCCCGTCACTCTCCCATGTCTTTCTCCCCCTGTCACTCTCCCATGTCACTCTCCCCCGTCACTCTCCCATGTCACTCTCCCCCGTCACTCTCCCATGTCTTCCCTTGTCACTCTCCCATGTCTTTCTCCCCTGTCACTCTCCCATGTCTTTCTCCCCTGTCACTCTCCCATGTCTTTCTCCCCCGTCACTCTCCCATGTCTTTCTCCCCCGTCTCTCTCCCATGTCTTTCTTCCCCGTCACTCTCCCATGTCTTTCTCCCCTGTCACTCTCCCATGTCACTCTCCCCCGTCACTCTCCCATGTCACTCTCCCCGTCACTCTCCCATGTCTTCCCTTGTCACTCTCCCATGTCTTTCTCCCCTGTCACTCTCCCATGTCTTTCTCCCCCGTCCTCTCTCCCCGTCACTCTCCCATGTCACTCTCCCCCGTCACTCTCCCATGTCTTTCTCCCCCATCACTCTCCCATGTCTTTCTCCCCGTCACTCTCCCATGTCTTTCTCCCCCGTCACTCTCCCATGTCACTCTCCCCGTCACTCTCCCATGTCTTTTTCCCCGTCACTCTCCCATGTCACTCTCCCCCGTCACTCTCCCATGTCACTCTCCCCCGTCACTCTCCCATGTCTTTCTCCTCCGTCTCTCTCCCATGTCTTTCTCCCCTGTCACTCTCCCATGTCTTTCTCCCCCGTCTCTCTCCCATGTCTTTCTCCCCTGTCACTCTCCCATGTCTTTCTCCCCCGTCACTCTCCCATGTCACTCTCCCCCGTCACTCTCCCATGTCACTCTCCCCGTCACTCTCCCATGTCACTCTCCCCGTCACTCTCCCATGTCTTTCTCCCCGTCTCTCTCCCATGTCTTTCTCCCCGTCTCTCTCCCATGTCTTTCTCCCTGTTACTCTCCCATGTCACTCTCCCCCGTCACTCTCCCATGTCACTCTCCCCCGTCACTCTCCCATGTCACTCTCCCCCGTCACTCTCCCATGTCTTTCTCCCTTGTCACTCTCCCATGTCTTTCTCCCTGTCACTCTCCCATGTCTTTCTCCCTTGTCACTCTCCCATGTCTTTCTCCCCGTCACTCTCCCATGTCTTTCTCCCCGTCACTCTCCCATGTCTTTCTCCCCCGTCTCTCTCCCATGTCTTTCTCCCCGTCTCTCTCCCATGTCTTTCTTCCCTGTCACTCTCCCATGTCTTTCTCCCCTGTCACTCTCCCATGTCACTCTCCCCCGTCACTCTCCCATGTCACTCTCCCCCGTCACTCTCCCATGTCTTTCTCCCTTGTCACTCTCCCATGTCTTTCTCCCCTGTCACTCTCCCATGTCTTTCTCCCCCGTCACTCTCCCATGTCTTTCTCCCCCGTCTCTCTCCCATGTCTTTCTTCCCCGTCAGTCTCCCATGTCTTTCTACCCCGTCACTCTCCCATGTCTTTCTTCCCCACTTCACCTAGTCTACAGAGCAAGGCTACCCATGACCGCGGCCACAAGCACCCACTCTCTAGGCTCTGTACTATTTCATTATGTAGCCCTGCAATCTGAAGGCCACGTGTTGCCAGCCTGTTCCCAACATAGAACGCAAGGCACCAGGACCTGGTAGATGGACCGGGCAGAACCCCATAGAGGACGTGTTTGGTTATGATAAATTGCCTGTAGTATCTATCCCGCCTAGATATCTGTTGCATTTCCTTAGTAACCCTACCCACCCCAAGGCAAACCAATAAAGCCACATGGGACCTAGGGAGTGGTGAGAGGTGTTGGGCCCGGAAACCACACATCAGTCATCTGGGCCCTGCAGCACCACGGTCCACTGCACCTGGTACAGCTCATATCCAAGAACCCCTGTTTGTCTGAGACAGATATCCCACCAGGACTGCATTTGGGTTAATCCTCTGGGCCTGTTGTGTGTGTATACAGAGCCTCAACCCAGACATTTGTGAGATGGAGCTGTTTGTCTTAGACAGTCATGTCTGAAAGACACTAGAGATCAGTTGAGATCAGAAGCCTCCGTTTCCATGGTTCGTTGCCTAGCAGTTAAATCTTTTGGTTCTGAACATATCAAATCATGCCAATCTGTATGGGTGGCACAGTGGCACACACACTTAAAGTTGGGCAAGTGGATGATCAAGATTCATGATGGCAGCAACTCGTCTACTAAATGTGATAAACAACCCTATAACAGTGACCTGGGACAGTGTTCCTCACAGACTCCCATCACAGACTGAATATAGGATACACTGGTTGTCCCTATGACAGGGCAATGGTACAGTTTAAAATCTAAAGCTGTGAGCTTTTATTGTGGAATACCACAAGCTGGTGTGTGCTCAGACATGTGTGTCCTCCAGACTGGCCCTGTTATTAGGAGGTGTCGAGGAAGAGAAGGATCTGGTTCCTGCTAGCACCTCCCCCTTCTCCCTCCTCCCCACTTCCTGCTCCACCCCCCTTACAGCTCCTCCTCATGCTCGGCTCTGTCCCGACATGACTGGCGTGTGCTGGAATTTGCCCATCTACATGAGGGGGGGTGGGACGTGAGGGACGGGGGGAGCGTGAGGGGGGACGTGAGGGGGACGTGAGGGGGACGTGAGGGGGACGTGAGGGGGACGTGAGGGAGGGTGGGATGTGAGGGACGGGGGAGGGGTGGGGCGTGAGGGAGGGGGGAGGGGGAGGGAGGGGTGGGACGTGGCACGCCTGGTCGTCTCACAGCATAAATAACAATTCTCAGGTAGGGTGGTTGTGAAGCTATCACACACACACATACACACACATACACACACACATACACACACACACATACATACACACACATACTGCATACACATACATGACACACACACACATATATACACGTATACACACAAACACACACACACACACACATACACACACACATGCATACACACATACACACACACACACATACACACACACATACATACACACATACACACACATACTGCATACACATACATGACACACACACACATATATACACGTATACACACAAACACACACACACACACACATAGACACACACATACATACACATACACATTACACACATATACACACATACACATACACATTACACACATATACACACATACACATACACACACATACACACACATACAGCATACACATACATGACACACACACACACATATACACACACACACACACACACACACACACACACACACACACACATAGACACACACATATACACACATACACACATACACACACATACAGCATACACATACTTGACACACACACATAGACATACATACACATACACACATATACACACATACACACACATACAGCATACACATACTTGACACACACACATACAACACACACATACATCACACACAGCACACGTTTTAGGATTTCAGCTGTATTTGTGTGTATCTGTGTATTGACACTCTGTTTTGTTGACTTGGTTTGACCCTGGCTGTCTGGGTTAATGTGGAGAACTACATGAGCTCCAAGCGTGATTCTATGGGCGTTGTCTTTTCACCTGGCGTGTTTCTGCGTGTGTGTGTGTGTGTGTGCGCACGCTCAAATGCCTGTAAATGTGTTTGCATGTCAGGTGTGTCTTTAAACCTGAGTCTGATTGCTTTAATGTGCAGCTACTGGCTTGAGGAGGAGGCCCGGTGTATGACTCTGTTCAGCTTCAATCTCTGGCCTCGGGGCAGAAACACAAGCAAATGGAGACAGATATACACGTTCATCCATACAGGGAATGAAAGCCAACACACTGTCACCCAGGGCCAGCGGTTTCAAAAGGGTTCAAAACACGAGAGGAAAGAAAAGGTCACATCGAAATGAAATCATTGACACCTGAATGACATCAGGTCTAGCAGCTAGAGGGGTTCTGAACTACTGTGTAACTGTCTGAAACTGTTGTTCCTGTCTTTCATCTTGTCTTCCTTTCTGCCGGTCTGTCTATCTCTCTACCTGTCTGCCTGTAAATGGTAAATGTATTTTTGATTGTGTGTTGTCTGCCTGCCTGTCTGCCTGTCTGCATGTCTGCCTGTCTGTCTGCCTGTCTGCCTGGTTGTCTGTCTGTCTGCCTGGTTGTCTGTCTGTCTGTCTTTCTGTCCTCTGACATGTCAGTTTGATGGGGAGATGGGAGGCTAGGGACCATTTAGTATTTAAATGCTTTTAGACTCAAAATCTGATACATCACACCTCTATAAGACCTGCACATCCTCTACATTGTTTTATCCCTGGGTTCTGTACTGGGTTCTGTACTAAAGTCATGGGTTCTGTACTGGGTTCTGTACTAAAGTCCTGGGTTCTGTACTGGTTCTGTAATAAAGTCATGGGTGTCTGATGTAAAGAATGGAGACCCTTTTATTAAAAGCATGTGCTTACAAAACCAAGTTTTTCTTTGACTGCCTCTGTCATGTGACAGAAGGGTGTAACATTTACAATTACATTTGTTTTCAAGTTGTGCGTGTGCGTGTGCATGTGCGTGTGCGTGCGTGTGTGTGTGTGTGTGTGTGTGTGTGTGTGAACAAGTCCCTCAGGGGGATACTTTTGGGAGACGTGGATGACAACACAATGTCACTGTCCTCTAAAGCTTTGATTACAAATCCTGTGTAACACAAGGAAGGTGCAATTATGTTTCACAACCAACTCAACGGACAATTTATCCAGACCACAACCTCTCAGCCTGGATGTAGGCTATATGTAGGCTGGATGTAGGCTATATGTAGGCTATATGTAGGCTGGATGTAGGCTATATGTAGACTGGGTGTAGGCTGGTTGTAGGTTGGATGTAGGCTATGTGTAGGCTGGATGTAGGCTATATGTAGGCTGGATGTAGACTGGTTGTAGGCTGGATGTAGACTGGTTGTAGGCTGGATGTAGGCTATATGTAGGCTGGATGTAGGCTATATGTAGACTGGATGTAGGCTATATGTAGGCTATATGTAGGCTGGATGTAGGCTATATGTAGACTGGGTGTAGGCTGGTTGTAGGTTGGATGTAGGCTATGTGTAGGCTGGATGTAGGCTATATGTAGACTGGATGTAGGCTATGTGTAGGCTGGATGTAGGCTATATGTAGGCTGGATGTAGACTGGTTGTAGGCTGGATGTAGACTGGTTGTAGGCTATATGTAGGCTATATGTAGGCTGGATGTAGGCTATATGTAGACTGGGTGTAGGCTGGTTGTAGGTTGGATGTAGGCTGGTTGTAGGTTGGATGTAGGCTATGTGTAGGCTGGATGTAGGCTATATGTAGGCTGGATGTAGACTGGTTGTAGGCTGGATGTAGACTGGTTGTAGGCTGGATGTAGGCTATATGTAGGCTGGATGTAGGCTATATGTAGACTGGATGTAGGCTATATGTAGGCTGGATGTAGGCTATATGTAGACTGGATGTAGGCTATATGTAGGCTATATGTAGGCTGGATGTAGGCTATATGTAGACTGGGTGTAGGCTGGTTGTAGGTTGGATGTAGGCTATGTGTAGGCTGGATGTAGGCTATATGTAGACTGGATGTAGGCTATGTGTAGGCTGGATGTAGGCTATATGTAGGCTGGATGTAGACTGGTTGTAGGCTGGATGTAGACTGGTTGTAGGCTGGTTGTAGGTTGGATGTAGGCTATATGTAGGCTGGATGTAGGCTATATGTAGACTGGATGTAGGCTATGTGTAGGCTGGATGTAGGCTATATGTAGGCTGGATGTAGACTGGTTGTAGGCTGGATGTAGACTGGTTGTAGGCTGGATGTAGGCTATATGTAGGCTGGATGTAGGCTATATGTAGGCTGGATGTAGGCTATATGTAGGCTATATGTAGGCTATATGTAGACTGGGTGTAGGCTGGTTGTAGGTTGGATGTAGGCTATGTGTAGGCTGGATGTAGGCTATATGTAGGCTGGATGTAGACTGGTTGTAGGCTGGATGTAGACTGGTTGTAGGCTGGATGTAGGCTATATGTAGGCTGGATGTAGGCTATATGTAGGCTATATGTAGGCTGGATGTAGACTGGGTGTAGGCTGGTTGTAGGCTGGATGTAGGCTATATGTAGGCTGGATGTAGACTGGTTGTAGGCTGGTTGTAGGCTGGATGTAGGCTATATGTAGACTGGGTGTAGGCTGGTTGTAGGCTGGATGTAGGCTATATGTAGGCTGGATGTAGGTTATATGTAGGCTGGATGTAGACTAGATGTAGGCTGGATGTGTAGGCTATATGTCGACTGGATGTAGGCTATATGTAGGCTATATGTAGGCTGGATGTAGACTAGATGTAGGCTGGATGTGTAGGCTATATGTCGACTGGATGTAGGCTATATGTAGGCTATATGTAGGCTATATGTAGGTTGTCCATGGGTGAGGATGAGGTTGTGTTCTGAATAGAGCACTTGATGACTTTCATCTACCTCTCACCTCACTGCTGCACATCTCTGGGTTTTTACTCGTTAAATATAATGTGTTTCAGTCAAAGGCCGTATCGACTCTGACCTGCAACTTATTAACTGCTATGATGAAAGCCATTCTACTGGAACAGTCAATTGCATAACCGAATACATTGGGGGGAAATGTTCTCATGTCTTGATGAGGACATTTTTGTTCAACTGGTGCGTGAGTGTGTGTGCGTGAGTGTGTGAGTGTGTGTGCACAATCTTTGAAGCATCTGTTCATCTCTAGCATCTTGACATCATTTGCATTGCAAAGCAGCCCTATCATGATGCAATGTGTCATAGCAATGTGCTGTACCTCTGGCTGGTATCTCTCTCTCGCTCTCTCTGTACCCCTGGCTCTTGTCTTTCTCTGTACTCCTGGCTCTTATATCTTCATACCTCTGTGTTCTGAGAAACACACAACCATTGGATTTCACTGACCAGTTGTCTAGATCTCTGCATTCCTTCTTACCTGCCAAGCTGAGCAGTGGAGTGTTTTGCTATCAACACAAAACATTGACGATGTACAGCGGTGACGTTTATGACTTCTCCAGCCAAGCTAGCTGGCTTTGTGTAATAGTCAGGTTTGCCAGAACCAGGCCAAGTTGAGGTCTATAATGCAGAGGTTATTCTCTGGTAACGGTTTGATTCATGTTGGCGACCAGTACAATAATAAGGCGGCACTTCTGGTTGTAAATGGCTGTGCATTAAACGGGGGGTCATAGGTCAAGGCCAAAGGAGTTTGGAGGAATTTATTAGCCATGTTTCTTGTCAACAATTGAAGGCCTTGGTGGTCATACTGGTGGTCAGGCTGGTGGTCAGGCTGGTGGTCAGGCTGGTGGTCAGGCTGGTGGTCAGGCTGGTGGTCAGGCTGGTGGTCAGGCTGGTGGTCAGGCTGGTGGTTTTGGCTCATTACTTCATAGCCAAAGAAAAAACGAGAATCGATGATATTACAGAGTAGGTTCATTTTATCTGTCTGGATTCCAGTTGGCCCTTATCAGCCATCATGTTTTTTTCTGTTTCACTTCTGGGTGGCAACTTGTTCCAGACGAACTTTTCCCTTCAGAGAAAATGTCTAGCATGCTGTTATGGATCTCTAAAGACAGGTTTCAGTAAGATTAGATGGGCCTCCCAATCTCCATTATCATTTGGCTATCCAGTATTTGGTCTGAAGAGCAGAAATCTCAGTCCATCACATTGGAAGTAATCTGCTCTCTGTACAGTCCACTGTGAGGAAGTTTGGACATGTAATTGTATAGCTATTGTGACATGTATGTAATGCCTAGACTTCTGTGAAGTAAGTGTTTCTGTCGAGACCTCTCTTAAGGCCCACTTGTGATTTAGAGTTTAGCATTTGAGGCCTCTCTTGAGGAACACTTCTGATATAGAGTCTGCACTGCAGAGAACACTCCATTCATGTCAAAAGGAGATGCACATCGATTTAGTTTTGCTCTATTCCAGTCTCTCTCTCTGAAAACATAGCTGTATCCCCGATCTAGACTGCTGTCATACAGATTACAGTAGTATCTCTCTCTCTCTGAACATATAGCTGTTTCCCCGATCTAGACTGCTGTCCTACAGATTACAGTAGTGTCTCTCTCTGAACATATAGCTGTATCCCCGATCTAGACTGTTGTCATACAGATTACAGTAGTGTCTCTCTCTCTCTCTGAACATATAGCTGTATCCCCGATCTAGACTGTTGTCATACAGATTATCACTTGCTAGATACATTCAAACGACATACAATACATGTCGGAATTACCCAACCGTTTTAGATTACATGAGTTTTTGTTCTTTTGAAAAGTATTTTCCACTTACTGTTAATACAATCTGTTTAGCAGGAACCAAATAATTATGAATTCTTCTATCTGTCTGATAAAACCCAATGTGTTGCACAGGGGAAATGAGGTCAGAGTTTATATAACTTAAGGAGTCCCTCAAGGGTCAATTTTGGGCCCAATTCTAAGTTTAAACTTAAGAAATGCCAATATAACATGTCCATTTCTTTCCAGGCCCCAAGTAACAGTGACAAGTCACAAACACTTTGACTTGCAGAATCAAACTTTTAATGGTGAACAAATTAACATGGAGGCCTCCTATATGTGTCTGTATGTTTGGATAGTTAGGAAATATATTTTTAATCAGAATGTTGACACAATCCAAAAAGCTAAAAGTCAAACTAGGTTTTTATTTTAGAAACAGTTCATGTTTTTCAAGGGAAGACCTTGTTCAAGGGACCTTTTAATCTGTCCTTGATTATGGTGACATTGTTTGTAGGCGAGCCTCTGCTAGCACATTCAACAAACTGTCTACTGTGTGTCATGATGGGGCATTAAGATTCAAAGCTAACGCAAGACTCCTCACCCAGCACTGTGATCTAGGGCTGGCCCCAGTACTATTTTACACGTTTCAAATACTCCTTAGTAATTCCAAACTAGTATTTAAATACTAGTTCTCAAAAACTCCATTAAAACCCTCAGCATTTAATGTTTCATATTTAAACATAAAAGACGGCAACGCCGTATTAAGGAATGTATAGCCTGCCGGTGATTACGCTAATCAATCTCTTCCCCAGAGGCTCCTTGTTTTTGCAAAACAACTTAAAGTGAACTAAGACGCTGTCTGGGTACGGCGTTGGGCACGAATGAACGGGAATGTGTCTTGTGATGTGATTTTTTAACCCGTTTTTTATGTCTGTAAAATAAGCAAGTTATAACAGGGTAGTAGGCCAGTATTAACCAATAATTATGGGTTTGAAAACAAGCCAAGATAACGTGCATGACAAACTGTAAAATGTTGGTGTGATCTTTACATTATGGCGAATTCATGTGGCTAGGACATACTGCTCTGTTGCTGTGATCTTTACATTATGGTGAATTCATGTGGCTACGACATACTGCTCTGTTGGTGTGATCTTTACATTATGGTGAATTCATGTGGCTAGGACATACTGCTCTGTTGGTGTGATCTTTACATTATGGTGAATTCATCTGGCTACGACTGTTACGTTTCCACCTCAGTTGGAGCTCGTTGGAGGTGGGGGAACGCAACGCCTGTGCTTGTTCACCCAAATGTATACCGATATGGACGGTGAAGGAGTGTGGGGTGCACTGACAAGAAATAATAAGAGACGACAACCAGAACTCAAATTTTGTCCTTCAGGGACGTTTAGTAGTGCAATAGGATATCACTCACAACCCAAGTACATACAGACAACCACTGGGAATCCATACCCACAATTAAGGAAGGGAGGAGAAGGGAATTTTGGGACCGGGGTCAAAGCAATGAAATTAAACAAAAGGTCCCTTCTCTACTACACACCTCTCCCTACCTAACACAGTCCATTCCCTAACAGGCTTACCTCTCTGTTAACAAAACTACAGGGGTGACACCCGCCCAGCTAGCATAGGGTGTATAACAGAGTTTACCTACGTCATGCAGATGTACACCCATGGGCAGAACTACCTACCCCTTCTCCAGAACCCGGGGAACGAAGAGTACAGTTGACATTAACAGGACCGGAGTCACAAATAACCAAAGTCTTCAACAGACAATACAACAAAAACAAGGAGTCTCGTTTCTCCTCTTCTCTCCTCCAACAGCAACGGTGGTTTATATAGACCCCAGGTCATTAGGCGATTACACCCAGCTGCCAGGTCTCCAGGCAGGCCACGCCTCCTCGCCAACAGCACACCTGTGACCTACAGACACACAGACCAAGCACTCTACACCACTCACACACCCACACAGTTAAAGGCGCAGGACACATAACATGGGACATGTAACAACGACATACTGCTCTGTTGGTGTGATCTTTACATTATGGTGAATTCATGTGGCTACGACATACTGCTCTGTTGGTGTGATCTTTACATTATGGTGAATTCATGTGGCTACGACATACTGCTCTGTTGGTGTGATCTTTACATTATGGTGAATTCATGTGGCTACGACATAATGCTCTGTTGGTGTGATCTTTACATTATGGTGAATTCATGTGGCTACGACATACTGCTCTGTTGGTGTGATCTTTACATTATGGTGAATTCATGTGGCTACGACATACTGCTCCTTCGTTTTGGAATTAGCTACAAATGAAAACGGACTGAATTTAAAATACTAATAGATGAGAATGTTTTTGACTGTTGGGATTGTTTCATCTCACATACAGACTATTGCTACTTCCTGCTGTTTTTAACCAGGGTTTCTCCTGGTTAAATAAAGGTTTAATTTAAAAAGGGCTCTAATAGTGTTATCTTAAAGTGATATTTTGCCGGCCTTCTGTCCCACCTGACGTGGCCACTCAACCCCAACCCTAACCCGATGTGAGGGGCTTTCTTAAACCTTGTGAATTGCCCACCTAATCCTTCAAGCGTTACCATAAATCAGATCAGGATTATCACCACTCTGCCACTCTGCCAGCTGTTTCCGGGCCCGTATCATGGCACCAGGCTGTCTGTCCAGGCCCTGTGTGGCAGTCGTTGGTTGGTACTCAGCCTAACGCAGCCTCCCTCATGGGGTTGGTAAGACATGAACAGCAGGGTGCCATTCTGGACAGATGGGAAACAGGCCTCCAGGCCCTATAGTTCCATTATACTGTTTGGTGAGGAGGTTGGCCAGAATGTAGATGTAGAGTTAATATCACACTACATGTAATATATATTTAGCTCCATTATACTGGTTGGTGAGGAGTTTGGCCAGACACCAGTAGAATAGTGAATGAGATCTGATGTAGAGTTAATATCATTAGTTGTCAGTTATAATCATCAAAATTAAAAGGAATGTAATGAATGTATACATTATACATGTTTCACTTTTTGAATGGAATTACTGAAATAAATATTATATTATAATAATATGACCAGCATCTGTATATTGTTTTTCTACTTGACCTTTCCCGTCAGCAGTAGTATTCTGTAGCACGCTACTGGTCTCTAGTTGGGAAAACTGGTTCTTAGTGAGAGGGAAGGGAAGCTTTTTCTTGACACCACGCAGAGATATGTTAATGTTTAAATATATAGATTTACAAAAGCCAAGGCATGACATTTTCTGATAGGATTTGGAGAAACTTTAATCTGTACTTTAGTTAAATCATTACAGTCCATTTCAAACGGCTTCATAGAATGTGCTGCTTTTTTCTCATTAGTATCTGACCCTTCTTGGTCAATTGGTTTTCTCTGTGTGAACACAAACACCTACATGCTTTTATTTTTCACCGTGGACTCAAGCTCACAGACTAAGACCGTGTCACCTAGAATTGAGGTCACCTTGATTGGAGACTGTCTTACTTCCTGTGTCTTACTTCCTGGCTCCACATGTCTACTCTACTAATTCTCCATTCATAGTGTCCCCGTTGTCCTCCTCCTCTAATCTCTTACTTCCTGGCTCCACATGTCTACTCTACTAATTTTCCATTCATAGTGTCCCTGTTGTCCTCCTCTAATGCCGTTTTTTTGTCCAGTGTTTCATCGTGGTGTTCCTGAGACGCTGGACAGCCTGCAGGGCCTGTGGTTGTTAACAGACTGTGCCCTGTTCTGCAGCCTGTCAGCTGTGCTATTTAAAGCCCATGCTTCATCCAGACTGTGCCCTGTTCTGCAGCCTGTCAGCTGTGCTATTTAAAGCCCATGCTTCATCCAGACTGTGCCCTGTTCTGCAGCCTGTCAGCTGTGCTATTTAAAGCACATGCTTCATCCAGACTGTGCCCTGTTCTGCAGCCTGTCAGCTGTGCTATTTAAAGCCCATGCTTCATCCAGACTGTGCCCTGTTCTGCAGCCTGTCAGCTGTGCTATTTAAAGCCCATGCTTCATCCAGACTGTGCCCTGTTCTGCAGCCTGTCAGCTGTGCTATTTAAAGCCCATGCTTCATCCAGACTGTGCCCTGTTCTGCAGCCTGTCAGCTGTGCTATTTAAAGCACATGCTTCATCCAGACTGTGCCCTGTTCTGCAGCCTGTCAGCTGTGCTATTTAAAGCCCATGCTTCATCCAGACTGTGCCCTGTTCTGCAGCCTGTCAGCTGTGCTATTTAAAGCCCATGCTTCATCCAGACTGTGCCCTGTTCTGCAGCCTGTCAGCTGTGCTATTTAAAGCACATGCTTCATCCAGACTGTGCCCTGTTCTGCAGCCTGTCAGCTGTGCTATTTAAAGCCCATGCTTCATCCAGACTGTGCCCTGTTCTGCAGCCTGTCAGCTGTGCTATTTAAAGCCCATGCTTCATCCAGACTGTGCCCTGTTCTGCAGCCTGTCAGCTGTGCTATTTAAAGCACATGCTTCATCCAGACTGTGCCCTGTTCTGCAGCTCAGCAGCCTGTCAGTCGGGCTCCGTTTAGGGGTTAAAGATCCCTCATAAGCTGTCTGTCAACTCTGTGACCAGATGACTCACGGCTCATCTGTGAAATGACGTGCCGCACACCAACGCTCTCCGAGATGTACTGACCCTGTTAATGGTTCATCTGTCTTTAGAATCTGGTTCATCTGAATCTGGTTCATCTGTCTTTAGAATCTGGTTCATCTGAATCTAGTTCATCTGTCTTTTGAATCTGGTTCATCTGTCTTTAGAATCTGGTTTATCTGAATCTGGTTCATCTGTCTTTAGAATCTGGTTCATCTGAATCTGGTTCATCTGTCTTTAGAATCTGGTTCATCTGAATCTGGTTCATCTGAATCTGGTTCATCTGAATCTGGTTCATCTGTCTTTAGAATCTGGTTCATCTGTCTTTTTAATCTGATTCATCTGAATCTGGTTCATCTGAATCTGGTTAATTTGTCTTTTGAATCTGGTTCATCTGTCTTTTGAATCTGGTTCATCCGTCTTTTGAATCTGGTTCATCTGAATCTGGTTCATCTGAATCTGGTTCATTTGTCTTTTGAATCTGGTTCATCTGAATCTGGTTCATCTGTCTTTTGAATCTGGTTCATCTGAATCTGGTTCATCTGAATCTGGTTCATTTGTCTTTTGAATCTGGTTCATCTGAATCTGGTTCATCTGTCTTTTGAATCTGGTTCATCTCAATCTGTTTCATCTGTCTTTTGAATCTGGTTCATCTGAATCTGGTTCATCTGTCTTTTGAATCTGGTTCATCTGAATCTGGTTTGTCTGTTTTGAATCTGGGTCATGATTAAAAGACTTCATCTGAGTTTATCTCCAACCTAAATATAACCTCGCCCACCTGTGTATTCTGCTGATGGTATTGGTCCAGTTGAGGACCGGTTGTCACAGAGCAACCAATGATACGTTCACACTTGTCTGTCACTCACTGTGTGCTCGTTTCTGATTGGTTTACCTCTCCTGTAACAGCCGGTTCCTCTCTCGTCCACAGATGAGCGTGAAGCTGTGCAGAAGAAGACCTTCACAAAGTGGGTGAACTCCCATCTGGGCCGTGTGACGTGTCGTATTGGAGACCTGTACACTGACCTACGAGATGGACGTATGCTCATCCGCCTGCTGGAGGTTCTGTCAGGAGAACAACTGGTTGGTACCTCATCTTAACCCTGACCAATAACCCGGACCATTAACCCGGACCATTAACCCGGAGCCCGTCTAATCCCATCGCTCATCATCTATATGAACATACCACATCTAATCCCATCGCTCATCTGAATGCACATACCCCGTCTAATCCCATCGCTCATCATCTATATGAACATATCACATCTAATCCCATCGCTCATCTGAATGAACATACTCCGTCTAATCCCATCGCTCATCATCTATATGAACATACCCTGTCTAATCCCATCGCTCATCTATATGAACATACCACATCTAATCCCATCGCTCATCATCTATATGAACATACCCCGTCTAATCCCATCGCTCATCATCTATATGAACATACCACATCCAATCCCATCGCTCATCATCTGTATGAACATACCACATCTAATCCCATCGCTCATCATCTATATGAACATACCCTGTCTAATCCCGTCGCTCATCTATATGAACATACCACATCTAATCCCATCGCTCATCATCTATATGAACATACCCCGTCTAATCCCATCGCTCATCATCTGTATGAACATACCACATCTAATCCCATCGCTCATCATCTATATGAACATACCCCGTCTAATCCCATCGCTCATCATCTGTATGAACATACCACATCTAATCCCATCGCTCATCATCTATATAAACATACCACATCTAATCCCATCGCTCATCATCTGAATGAACATACCACATCTAATCCCATCGCTCATCATCTGTATGAACATACCCGTCTAATCCCATCGCTCATCATCTATATGAACATACCCCGTCTAATCCCATCGCTCATCATCTATATGAACATACCACATCTAATCCCATCGCTCATCATCTGTATGAACATACCACATCTAATCCCATCGCTCATCATCTATATGAACATACCCTGTCTAATCCCGTCGCTCATCTATATGAACATACCACATCTAATCCCATCGCTCATCATCTATATGAACATACCCCGTCTAATCCCATCGCTCATCATCTGTATGAACATACCACATCTAATCCCATCGCTCATCATCTATATGAGCGATGGGATTAGACGGGGTATGTTCATATAGATGATGAGCGATGGGATTAGATGTGGTATGTTCATATAGATGATGAGCAATGGGATTAGATGTGGGATTAGATGTGATGAGCGATGGGATTAGATGTGTATGAACATACCACATCTAATCCCATCGCTCATCATCTATATGAACATACCCCGTCTAATCCCATCGCTCATCATCTGTATGAACATACCACATCTAATCCCATCGCTCATCATCTATATAAACATACCACATCTAATCCCATCGCTCATCATCTGAATGAACATACCACATCTAATCCCATCGCTCATCATCTGTATGAACATACCCGTCTAATCCCATCGCTCATCATCTATATGAACATACCCGTCTAATCCCATCACTCATCATCTATATGAACATACCACATCTAATCCCATCGCTCATCATCTATATGAACATACCCCGTCTAATCCCATCGCTCATCATCTGTATGAACATACCACATCTAATCCCATCGCTCATCATCTATATGAACATACCACATCTAATCCCATCGCTCATCATCTATATGAACATACCACATCTAATCCCATCGCTCATCATATATATGAACATACCGCGTCTAATCCCATCACTCATCATCTATATGAACATACCACATCTAATCCCATCGCTCATCATATATATGAACATACCACATCTAATCCCATCGCTCATCATCTGTATGAACATACCCTGTCTAATCCCATCACTCATCTATATGAACATACCACATCTAATCCCATCGCTCATCATCTATATGAACATACCACATCTAATCCCATCGCTCATCTGTATAAACATACCACATCTAATCCCATCGCTCATCATCTATATGAACATACCACATCTAATCCCATCGCTCATCATCTGTATGAACATACCACATCTAATCCCATCGCTCAGCATATATATGAACATACCACGTCTAATCCCATCACTCATCATCTATATGAACATACCACATCTAATCCCATCGCTCATCATCTGTATGAACATTCCACGTCTAATCCCATCACTCATCATCTATATGAACATACCACATCTAATCCCATCACTCATCATCTATATGAACATACCACATCTAATCCCATCACTCATCATCTATATGAACATACCACATCTAATCCCATCACTCATCATCTATATGAACATACCACATCTAATCCCATCACTCATCATCTGTATGAACATACCCCGTCTAATCCCATCGCTCATCATCTGTATGAACATACCACATCTAATCCCATCGCTCATCATCTATATGAACATACCACATCTAATCCCATCGCTCATCATCTGTATGAACATACCACATCTAATCCCATCGCTCAGCATATATATGAACATACCACGTCTAATCCCATCACTCATCATCTATATGAACATACCACATCTAATCCCATCACTCATCATATATATGAACATACCACATCTAATACCATCACTCATCATCTGTATGAACATACCCTGTCTAATCCCATCGCTCATCATCTGTATGAACATACCACATCTAATCCCATCGCTCATCATATATATGAACATACCACATCTAATCCCATCGCTCATCATCTATATGAACATACCACATCTAATCCCATCGCTCATCATCTGTATGAACATACCACATCTAATCCCATCGCTCATCATCTGTATGAACATACCACATCTAATCCCATCGCTCATCATCTGTATGAACATACCACATCTAATCCCATCGCTCATCATATATATGAACATACCACGTCTAATCCCATCACTCATCATCTATATGAACATACCACGTCTAATCCCATCGCTCATCATATATATGAACATACCACATCTAATCCCATCACTCATCATCTATATGAACATACCACATCTAATCCCATCACTCATCATCTATATGAACATACCACATCTAATCCCATCACTCATCATCTGTATGAACATACCCCGTCTAATCCCATCGCTCATCATCTGTATGAACATACCACATCTAATCCCATCGCTCATCATCTATATGAACATACCACATCTAATCCCATCGCTCATCATCTGTATGAACATACCACATCTAATCCCATCGCTCAGCATATATATGAACATACCACGTCTTATCCCATCACTCATCATCTATATGAACATACCACATCTAATCCCATCGCTCATCATATATATGAACATACCACATCTAATCCCATCACTCATCATCTGTATGAACATACCCTGTCTAATCCCATCACTCATCATCTGTATGAACATACCGCATCTAATCCCATCGCTCATCATCTATATGAACATACCACATCTAATCCCATCGCTCATCATCTATATGAACATACAACATCTAATCCCATCGCTCATCATCTATATGAACATACCGCATCTAATCCCATCGCTCATCATCTATATGAACATACCACATCTAATCCCATCGCTCATCATCTGTATGAACATACCACGTCTAATCCCATCACTCATCATCTATATGAACATACCACATCTAATCCCATCGCTCATCATCTATATGAACATACCACATCTAATCCCATCGCTCATCATCTGTATGAACATACCACATCTAATCCCATCGCTCAGCATATATATGAACATACCACGTCTAATCCCATCACTCATCATCTATATGAACATACCACATCTAATCCCATCGCTCATCATATATATGAACATACCACATCTAATCCCATCACTCATCATCTGTATGAACATACCCTGTCTAATCCCATCACTCATCTATATGAACATACCACATCTAATCCCATCGCTCATCATCTATATGAACATACCACATCTAATCCCATCGCTCATCATATATATGAACATACCACATCTAATCCCATCACTCATCATCTGTATGAACATACCCTGTCTAATCCCATCACTCATCTATATGAACATACCACATCTAATCCCATCGCTCATCATATATATGAACATACCACATCTAATCCCATCACTCATCATCTGTATGAACAAACCGCATCTAATCCCATCGCTCATCATCTATATGAACATACCACATCTAATCCCATCGCTCATCATCTGTATGAACATACCACGTCTAATCCCATCACTCATCATCTATATGAACATACCCCGTCTAATCCCATCACTCATCATCTATATGAACATACCCCGTCTAATCCCATCGCTCATCATCTGTATGAACATACCACATCTAATCCCATCACTCATCATATATATGAACATACCACATCTAATCCCATCGCTCATCATCTGTATGAACATACCACGTCTAATCCCATCACTCATCATCTATATGAACATACCCTGTCTAATCCCATCACTCATCATCTGTATGAACATACCGCATCTAATCCCATCGCTCATCATCTATATGAACATACCACATCTAATCCCATCACTCATCATCTGTATGAACATACCCTGTCTAATCCCATCGCTCATCATCTGTATGAACATACCACATCTAATCCCATCGCTCATCATATATATGAACATACCACATCTAATCCCATCGCTCATCATCTGTATGAACATACCACATCTAATCCCATCGCTCATCATATATATGAACATACCACATCTAATCCCATCACTCATCATCCGTATGAACATACCACATCTAATCCCATCACTCATCATCTGTATGAACATACCGCATCTAATCCCATCGCTCATCATCTGTATGAACATACCACATCTAATCCCATCGCTCATCTGTATAAACATACCACATCTAATCCCATCACTCATCATCTGTATGAACATACCCCGTCTAATCCCATCGCTCATGAATCAACATGTTGCTCCTGTAAAGACTCTTGCATTCCTAAATTCTCTTTCCTTTTGCTCTGTGCTTCCTCCATTTATTTTTATCTCTCCGTGTTCTCCTCCCTGAACATTAAACAAATATTTCGTTCTGTACCAGGACTCTTGTAACTGTGTCATGTTGGGACAACTAGCTAATTCCAATAATCCTTAAGGGTTCTCAAGCTCTCGTCTCAACCTGGCTCTCCCTCTCTCTCTCTCTCTCTCTCTCTCTCTCCTCTCTTTCTCCACCTCTCTCTCTCCCCTCTTTCTCTCCCCCCCTCTCTCTCTCCCCCTCTCTCTCTCCCCCTCTCTCTCCCCCTCTCTCTCTCTCCCTCTCTCTCTCTCCCTCTCTCTCTCTCCCCCTCTCTCTCTCCCCTCTTTCTCTCTCCTCTCTCCACCTCTCTCTCCCCCGCTCTCCCCACCTCTCTCTCTCCCTCTCTCTCTCCCCTTCTCTCTCTCTCTCTCCCTCTCTCTCTCCCCTTCTCTCTCTCTCTCTCCCCTTCTCTCTCTCACCCTCTCTCTCTCCCCTTTTCTCTCCCTCTCTCTCCCCCGTTTACCCCCCTGGCTTTCCCCAGCCCAAGCCCACTAAGGGTCGCATGCGTATCCACTGCCTGGAGAACGTGGACAAGGCCCTGCAGTTCCTCAAGGAGCAGAAGGTCCACCTGGAGAACATGGGTTGCCATGACATTGTGGACGGGAACCACCGCCTCACCCTGGGCCTCATCTGGACCATAATCCTCCGCTTCCAGGTACCGTGTGACCTCACCCCAAACAGCCCTGTCATCAGTCAGCCCGTCCATGAGACATCAGGTCTCAGCATGTATCTGACTCCAGGCGAATACAATAGGAGTTGAAGCAGTTGCCTCCATTCGTTCTGTGCTTTTCTGAAACAATCTTCATATTCCCATGAGATTTGACTGTTCCATTTTCTTCCATGGCCTAATTACTGTCGTCAACCTTTGTGGGTTTTTTTTATCTACTGACAACCCTCTCCCTCTCTCGTTACATTGATTAGAATATGATTCATCATCAGACGTTATGCAGAACTGAATAGTGTTTATCACAGTCAGTTGTGTGTTCAGTAGGCTGTGTGTCTGTAGGCTCCTCTGTTTATCACAGTCAGTTGGGTGTTCAGTAGGCTGTGTGTCTGTAGGCTCCTCTGTTTATCACAGTCAGTTGGGTGTTCAGTAGGCTGTGTGTCTGTAGGCTCCTCTGTTTATCACAGTCAGTTGGTTGTTCAGTAGGCTGTGTGTCTGATGTAGGCTCCTCTGTTTATCACAGTCAGTTGGGTGTTCAGTAGGCTGTGTGTCTGATGTAGGCTCCTCTGTTTATCACAGTCAGTTGGGTGTTCAGTAGGCTGTGTGTCTGTAGGCTCCTCTGTTTATCACAGTCAGTTGTGTGTTCAGTAGGCTGTGTGTCTGTAGGCTCCTCTGTTTATCACAGTCAGTTGGGTGTTCAGTAGGCTGTGTGTCTGTAGGCTCCTCTGTTTATCACAGTCAGTTGGGTGTTCAGTAGGCTGTGTGTCTGTAGGCTCCTCTGTTTATCACAGTCAGTTGGGTGTTCAGTAGGCTGTGTGTCTGTAGGCTCCTCTGTTTATCACAGTCAGTTGGTTGTTCAGTAGGCTGTGTGTCTGTAGGCTCCTCTGTTTATCACAGTCAGTTGGTTGTTCAGTAGGCTGTGTGTCTGATGTAGGCTCCTCTGTTTATCACAGACAGTTGGTTGTTCAGTAGGCTGTGTGTCTGATCTAGGCTCCTCTGTTTATCACAGTCAGTTGGTTGTTCAGTAGGCTGTGTGTCTGATGTAGGCTCCTCTGTTTATCACAGTCAGTTGGTTGTTCAGTAGGCTGTGTGTCTGATGTAGGCTCCTCTGTTCCTCTAACAGATCCAGGACATCAGTGTGGAGACTGAAGATAACAAGGAGAAGAAGTCCGCCAAAGAGGCTCTGTTGCTCTGGTGCCAAATGAAGACGGCTGGGTGAGAATATGAGAGAAAGGATGGGAATATAGGCTGAACAAATGCATTAGCCAATGGGAATATAGGCTGAACAAATGCATTAGCCAATGGGAATATAGGCTGAACAAATGCATTAGCCAATGGGAATATAGGCTGAACAAATGCATTAGCCAATAGGAATATAGGCTGAACAAATGTATTAGCCAAGTTGTTTTAGAGAACATGTCCAACTGGCTTCACAAACTCTGGTCTCATCTTAATTGGTCACCTGTGGAAATGTCTTGTGAACTATTCACCAGAGTCTTGAATAGCGCAGCTATTGTATATCACTATGTATATCACTACTTCTCAGGCGTTTGCCACCACCGGTTACTAATCCAATATGGCTGCCCTGTCATTCTCTGGCAACACCATGTGGTGGCTTTGGCACGAGTGACATCATGGTAGAAGAACGGAGAATGGGTCCACAACATTAGGACATAGACTCTTTGGTTGAGCGATTTGTTTGATAAGAATCCGCCAGCCCCAGATGTGATTAAATAGTACCCACAAGACACAAGTATTTATGTCAACAGTGAAGAGGCGACTTCTGGCGGCTGGCCTTCTAGACGGAGTTGCAAAGAAAAAGGCATATCTTCTGACTGGTCAATAAACAGAAGGATTAAGATGTGCAAAATAACATTTGTGTGACGGAGAGTAATGAGATGATGGAGGAGTGTATGCCACCAGCTGTTATGCATGGTGGAGGCAATGTGATGGTGTGCCAAAATGGAGTGGTCACCAAACCATGTCACACCCCGTGGACGCCATGCCACACCCCCGTGGACGCCATGCCGTCTATAATTCAGTTGCCAGCAGACTCACCGGCTTTTAACCCTATTGAGCTGTTGTGGGAGGAGCTTGACTGTATGGTACAGAACAAGTGCCCATCAAGCCAATCCCATTAGTGGGAGGAGCTTCAGGAATCATGGGGTGAAATCTATGCAGATTACCTCTACAATTTCAACATCGATGAAGTTCAGCAAGGCTGTGATTGGTCCAAAAGGAGGATTCTTTGAAAAAAGCAAAGTTTGAAAGACACAATCATTATTCAAATTAAAAATATTTATTTCTAACCTATTTAAACAAATTTCACATAGGATTTCATGGATAACAAGGTATTTTCTAAGTGACCCCAAACTTTGGAACAGTGGTGTGTTTGTGGAATGATTGGACATGTTGTTCATCACCTAAAGAAGAACGTGGGCGTTGTGTTGATGATGATTAATGTGTTGTACTCTTGTCTCCGCAGGTACCCCAATGTCAACGTTCATAACTTCACCACCAGCTGGAGAGATGGTCTGGCATTCAACGCTATCGTGCACAAACACAGGTCACACTCACACTCTAGAGTCTGGCACTTTACCTGTAGTCTCCCACAAACACAGGTCACACTCACACTCTAGAGTCTGGCACTTTACCTGTAGTCTCCCACAAACACAGGTCAATAACCTACCTCTGTTTACTCACTATCTCACTCTCTAGAGTCTGACACTTTACCTGTAGTCTTCCAACACGATTTGTCACTCGTCACTTGGTCTGTGTTGAGAGGAATGCAGTCTATCCAGTAGCTTGGCCTGTATTTCTGGTAATTGTGTTTATTTGAAGTATAGACTACCTGCTGTAGCTTGGCCTGTATTTCTGGTAATTGTGTTTATTTGAAGTATAGACTACCTGCTGTAGCTTGGCCTGTATTTCTGGTAATTGTGTCTATTTGAAGTGTAGACTACCTGCTGTAGCTTGGCCTGTATTTCTGGTAATTGTGTCTATTTGAAGTGTAGACTACCTGCTGTAGCTTGGCCTGTCTCTAAACCCTGGACAGTTTGGCTGAATAGATGAAAATAAACTGGAGTTACGTTGACCTTGATTACAGAAATAAAGAACTCTCTTTTTGCATGCAAGGCCATGGGTGGTGAATCACCTTCGCCCTCTGCTGGTGTACTGTGGTATTACAGTGAAGAACAGGCTGGTGGAGCATCTGATTGAAACGGAACAGAAAGTCTGTAATGGTAGATGCTTAGAAGTCAGAAATGTGGATGTATATTGAACACCTCAGTGTCAAAGTCCATGTCGTTTGACTTGCGCCCTGAATGAGCAATAAGGCAATCAGGAAAATAGTTTCACCGCTGTTTTTCATATCTGATTCTATTTAAAGTGGAGTCAGTAGAATGAATGGCGATGATCAGAAGGTTGACCTGGTTCACATGTACTTATAACTCTATACTTATAACAAGCTGGTCAAACGGGTTCATGAACTTCAGATTATTGTTAAGACGTTTATTAAATGTTCCTCCTGTTGTCTCTCCACATCCAGGTCAGACTTGATTGAGTTTGACACCTTGAAGCGTTCCAACGCCCACTACAACCTTCAGAATGCCTTCAACGTTGCAGAGAAGGAGCTGGGGCTGACCAAACTCCTGGACCCAGAAGGTGAGGCAGTGTGGTCAGAGACGGGACACGGTGCGGTCAGAGACGGGACACGGTGCGGTCAGAGACGGGACACAGTGCAGTCGGAGACGGGACGCAGTGCGGTCAGAGACGGGACGCAGTGCGGTCAGAGACGGGACACAGTGCGGTCAGAGACGGGACGCAGTGCGGTCAGAGACGGGACACAGTGCGGTCAGAGACGGGACACAGTGCGGTCAGAGACGGGACGCAGTGCGGTCAGAGACGGGACACAGTGCGGTCAGAGACGGGACACAGTGCGGTCAGAGACGGGACGCAGTGCGGTCAGAGACGGGACGCAGTGCGGTCAGAGACGGGACGCAGTGCGGTCAGAGACGGGACGCAGTGCGGTCAGAGACGGGACCAAGTGCGGTCAGAGACGGGACCAAGTGCGGTCAGAGACGGGACACAGTGCGGTCAGAGACGGGGGACCATGTGACCAGGCTGGGGGTGGGGCTAAACGATAGGGACCATGTGACCAGGCTGGGGGTGGGGCTAGACGATAGGGACCATGTGACCAGGCTGGGGGTGGGGCTAGACGATAGGGACCATGTGACCAGGCTGGGGGTGGGGCTAGACGATGTGTGATGATCAGGGCTGAACTTGTCCCTGTCTCTCTCCAGATGTTAACGTTGACCAACCTGATGAGAAGTCCATCATTACTTATGTGGCCACCTACTATCACTACTTCTCCAAGATGAAGGCCCTGGCTGTGGAGGGCAAGAGGGTTGGCAAGGTGGGCGATGGCTGTCGTTTGCACAGTGTCTGTGTGGCATGTTGGTTGTGTGTGTGTGTGTATGTGTGTGTATGTGTGTCATCCTGATTGTGTGTGTGTGTGTGTCATCCTGGTAGTGTGTGTGTGTGTGTGTGTGTGTGTGTGTCATCCTGGTTGTGTGTGTGTGTCATCCTGGTTGTGTGTGTGTGTGTCATCCTGGTAGTGTGTGTGTGTGTGTCATCCTGGTAGTGTGTGTGTGTGTGTCATCCTGATTGTGTGTGTGTGTGTGTCATCCTGGTAGTGTGTGTGTGTGTGTGTGTGTGTGTGTCATCCTGGTAGTGTGTGTGTGTGTATGTGTGTGTATGTGTGTCATCCTGGTAGTGTGTGTGTGTGTGTGTGTGTGTCATCCTGGTTGTGTGTGTATGTGTGTGTGTGTCATCCTGGTTGTGTGTGTGTGTGTCAGTGTGTGTGTCATCCTGGTTGTGTGTGTGTGTCATCCTGGTTGTGTGTGTGTGTGTGTCATCCTGGTAGTGTGTGTGTGTGTGTGTCATCCTGGTTGTGTGTGTGTGTGTGTCATCCTGATTGTGTGTGTGTGTCATCCTGATTGTGTGAGTGTGTGTGTCATCCTGGTAGTGTCCCTGGAGCTGGTCTCACCACGTCTCTCTTGCTGTCTCCCAGGTACTGGACTACG
Organism: Dallia pectoralis; assembly: GCA_029465975.1. Taxonomy (NCBI): domain Eukaryota; kingdom Metazoa; phylum Chordata; class Actinopteri; order Esociformes; family Umbridae; genus Dallia; species Dallia pectoralis. The sequence goes on along the minus strand of CM055747.1, from coordinate 13,596,270 downwards.
CCATCGAGGCTGACCAGCTGGTTGGGAACTACGAGAGCCTGGCATCGGAGCTGTTGCACTGGATAGAGCAAACCATCCTGACCCTGAATGACCGGCAGCTGGCCAACTCCCTGAATGGGGTTCAAAACCAGCTGCAGGGCTTCAACACTTACCGCACAGTGGAGAAACCCCCCAAGTAAGACTGGGGTTCAATTCCCATGTTTACCCCACAGTGGAGAAACCCCCCAAGTAAGACTGGGGTTCAATTCCCATGTTTACCCCACAGGCAGTGGAGAAACCCCCCAAGTAAGACTGGGGTTCAATTCCCATGTTTGACCCACAGTGGAGAAACCCCCAAGTAAGACTGGGGTTCAATTCCCATGTTTGACCCACAGTGGAGAAACCCCCCAAGTAAGACTGGGGTTCAATTCCCATGTTTACCGCACAGTGGAGAAACCCCCCAAGTAAGACTGGGGTTCAATTCCCATGTTTACCCCACAGTGGAGAAACCCCCAAGTAAGACTGGGGTTCAATTCCCATGTTTACCCCACAGGCAGTGGAGAAACCCCCCAAGTAAGACTGGGGTTCAATTCCCATGTTTGACCCACAGTGGAGAAACCCACCAAGTAAGACTGGGGTTCAATTCCCATGTTTACCCCACAGTGGAGAAACCCACCAAGTAAGACTGGGGTTCAATTCCCATGTTTACCCCACAGTGGAGAAACCCCCCAAGTAAGACTGGGGTTCAATTCCCATGTTTACCCCACAGACAGTGGAGAAACCCCCCAAGTAAGACTGGGGTTCAATTCCCATGTCCCATTGCCCTCTGTCATTTCAAACTGGACGTGTTGAAATAAGACAAGGAAATGGGGCCACGTTTTAGATTACAGCATTAATGTCAATGTGAACGGTGTATATTTCCTTATTCTACCAGGTCAATATCATCCCTTGTTCCAGTTGGTTGGTGTCTGACATTTGCGTTCCTCAGGTTCACAGAGAAAGGCAACCTGGAGGTGCTTCTGTTCACCATCCAGAGCAAGATGAGAGCCAACAACCAGAAGGTGTACATCCCCCGTGAGGGCAAGCTGATATCTGACATCAACAAGGTATCACTGTCACTTGTGCCCGTAGGTGTGGGGACACATATCACATAATCCGTGTAACTCTCTGTTTCCAAAGTCCTGAATGAAGCTTCAGTTGACACCAACTGACCCCGCGGCCCTGTCTAGTATCATGAGTAACACGCTTGTTTCAGAGACACACTGTGTTCTGTTTGTCTACGCAGGCGTGGGAGCGGCTGGAGAAGGCGGAGCACGAGCGGGAACTGGCACTACGCAACGAGCTGATTCGCCAGGAGAAGCTGGAGATGCTAGCAGCCCGTTTCGACAGAAAGGCGGCCATGAGGGAGACCTGGCTGAGCGAGAACCAGCGGCTTGTTTCCCAGGTAACTCCTGTACTTTAGGTTCCTGTTGGTCTACACATTCACCTTCTCACTGTGTGAATCTGTCTAGGTGCCTTTATGGTTGTGAATACAGTCTGCTGTCCTCTCTATCCAGGACAACATGTACAGTTGTGAATACAGTCTGCTGTCCTCTCTATCCAGGACAACATGTACGGTTGTGAATACAGTCTGCTGTCCTCTCTATCCAGGACAACATGTACGGTTGTGAATACAGTCTGCTGTCCTCTCTATCCAGGACAACATGTACGGTTGTGAATACAGTCTGCTGTCCTCTCTATCCAGGACAACATGTACGGTTGTGAATACAGTCTGCTGTCCTCTCTATCCAGGACAAAATGTACGGTTGTGAATACAGTCTGCTGTCCTCTCTATCCAGGACAACATGTACAGTTGTGAATACAGTCTGCTGTCCTCTCTATCCAGGACAACATGTACGGTTGTGAATACAGTCTGCTGTCCTCTCTATCCAGGACAACATGTACGGTTGTGAATACAGTCTGCTGTCCTCTCTATCCAGGACAACATGCACGGTTGTGAATACAGTCTGCTGTCCTCTCTATCCAGGACAAAATGTACGGTTGTGAATACAGTCTGCTGTCCTCTCTATCCAGGACAACATGTACAGTTGTGAATACAGTCTGCTGTCCTCTCTATCCAGGACAACATGTACGGTTGTGAATACAGTCTGTTGTCTTCTCTTTCTATCCAGGACAACATGTACAGTTGTGAATACAGTCTGCTGTCCTCTCTATCCAGGACAACATGTACAGTTGTGAATACAGTCTGCTGTCTTCTCTTTCTATCCAGGACAACATGTACGGTTGTGAATACAGTCTGCTGTCTTCTCTTTCTATCCAGGACAACTTCGGCTTGGACCTGGGAGCGGTGGAGGCTGCGACCCGTAAGCACGAGGCCATTGAGACGGACATCGGGGCGTACGGGGAACGCGTGGCGGCTGTTGAGGCTGTGGCCAGGGAGCTGGAGGCTGAGAACTACCATGATGTCCGGCGTGTGCTGGCCAGGAGGGACAACGTGCTGCGACTCTGGGAGTATCTGAAGGAGCTGTTGGCCGCTAGACGGGAGAGACTCCACGCACATAGAGACCTACAGAGACTGCTGCAGGAAATGCAGTACATCATGGATTGGATGGGAGACATGAAGGTATGGAGCTGTGCAACCTGTAGTCCCCTGTATGACACGCTGTCTACCTGTAGTCCTCTGTATGACACGCTGTCTACCTGTAGTCCCCTGTATGACACGCTGTCTACCTGTAGTCCCCTGTATGACACGCTGTCTACCTGTAGTCCCTTGTATGACACGCTGTCTACCTGTAGTCCCCTGTATGACACGCTGTCTACCTGTAGTCCCCTGTATGACACGCTGTCTACCTGTAGTCCCCTGTATGACACGCTGTCTACCTGTAGTCCTCTGTATGACACGCTGTGTACCTGTAGTCCTCTGTATGACACGCTGTCTACCTGTAGTCCTCTGTATGACACGCTGTCTACCTGTAGTCCTCTGTATGACACGCTGTCTACTTGTAGTCCTCTGTATGACACGCTGTCTACCTGTAGTCCCCTGTATGACACGCTGTCTACCTGTAGTCCCCTGTATGACACGCTGTCTACCTGTAGTCCCCTGTATGACACGCTGTCTACCTGTAGTCCCCTGTATGACACGCTGTCTACCTGTAGTCCCCTGTATGACACGCTGTCTACCTGTAGTCCCCTGTATGACACGCTGTCTACCTGTAGTCCCCTGTATGACACGCTGTCTACCTGTAGTCCTCTGTATGACACGCTGTCTACCTGTAGTCCTCTGTATGACACGCTGTCTACCTGTAGTCCTCTGTATGACACGCTGTCTACCTGTAGTCCTCTGTATGACACGCTGTCTACCTGTAGTCCCCTGTATGACACGCTGTCTACTTGTAGTCCCCTGTATGACACGCTGTCTACCTGTAGTCCCCTGTATGACACGCTGTCTACCTGTAGTCCCCTGTATGACACGCTGTCTACCTGTAGTCCTCTGTATGACACGCTGTCTACCCGTAGTCCCCTGTATGACACGCTGTCTACCTGTAGTCCCCTGTATGACATGCTGTCAACCTGATAACCGCTGTCTGGTTTATAGGATTCAAAGAGAGCCGTGTCTCATCAACACTGAACTGCTTTGTTTCCTTCAGACACGTTCTGAGCCTCTTAATCATCTGAAACAGTAATTACACACTAATGCCCCCTCTCATTAGCATCACATTAGCTGCCACAGTCCAGCTGCAACCGTCCAGGTGAGTGAATGTGTAGCTAACCAGCCTCTGGCTCTGGGCTCTCTGTGCTCTACCAGGGCCGTCTGCAGTCCCAGGACAGTGGCAAACACCTGCATGACGTGGAGGACCTGCTGCAGACTCACAACCTGGTGGAGGCAGACATCTCGGCTCAGGCGGAGCGAGTCCGTGGCGTGCAGGCTGCCGCTCAGCGTTTCACCTCCGACCAACAGGGTGAGTCGACACACCTTCATACCCCTTATTTCATGTGCTGAACGTGACATGCAACTGTGAGGCCCTTCAAAATATTCAGACGTAAGTGAAGAAACGCATTGTGTCTCCCAGTTTACAAGCCGTGTGAACCTGCACTAGTGGAGGAGAAGGTGTCTCTGCTGGGTCGGGCCTACGAGGATCTGGTCCAGCTGGCCAGCGTGCGGAGAGAGCGGCTGGAGGACTCTCGGCGCCTGTGGCAGTTCCTGTGGGAGATGGGGGAGGAGACGGCGTGGATCAGAGAGCAGGAGCAGATCCTAGCAGGAGGAGACTGTGGCCGTGACCTCACCTCCTCCCTGCACCTCCTCAGTAAGCACGAGGCGTTCAGGGACGAAATGGCGGCCCGCTACGGCCCTCTGAGCAACAGCATCGCCGCCGGACAGAGTCTGGTGGAGGAGGGACACTTCGGAGCCCTGGAGTGCACGGAGAGGATCAGCGACGTGCGCGCTCAGTGGACCCACCTGGAGGAGGTGAGCCAATCGGAGGCAGACAGAAGAACAGATCCAAGAGATCTCCAGATCCGTCCTGATTCCGTGTCTTCTCCCTGCGTCCCCAGATGTCCCAGCTGAGAGAGCAGCAGCTGAAGGAAGCCGTGGCGCTGCACCAGTTCCAGACGGACGCCAGCGACTTGGACGTCTGGATCCTGGAGACACTGCGCCAGGTGTCCAGCCAGGAACTGGGTCACGACGAGTTCTCCACCCAGACGCTGGCCCGCAAGCAGAGGGAGGTGGAGGAGGAGATCCAGAGCCACCGGACCCTCATCGACTCGTTGCATGAGCAGGCCCTCAGCCTGCCTAAAGTCCACGCCAACTCCCCAGAGGTCAGTAGCGCCACTCTAGAGCACAATGGTCCTTCCTGCTGTGGTTAAGGCAGCTTCCTCTGACTGGGTTCTTGTTGTCTGCGGTGTTTAGGTGGAGGGTCGTCTGCCGGCTTTAGAGCAGCGCTACCAGGAGCTAGAGTCTCTGTCCGCAGCTCGGCGCCAGGCCCTGGAGGGGGCGCTGTCCCTCTACCGTATGTACAGCGAGGCGGGGGCATGCCAGCTGTGGGTGGGGGAGAAGGAACAGTGGCTAGACGGTATGCAGATCCCCACCAAACTGGAAGATCTGGAGGTGGTGCAGCAGAGGTAAGCTGACGGAGGAGGAGTGAGGAGGAGGAGGAGTGAGGAGTGAAGAGGAGTGAGGAGGGAGGAGTCAGGAGGAGTGAGGAGTGAAGAGGAGGGAGGAGTGTTGGATAGGTGGGATGGAAAGATGTTACATTTAAAGAAACTGGTATTGAAGGGGATGAATTTACATTTACATTTTGTGTCTGGTTGCAGGTTCGAAACCCTGGAGCCTGAGATGAACAACCTGGTGACTCGCATCGCCGACGTCAACCAGGTTGCCCAGCAACTGCTGGGATCTGATAACCGCAGCAAAGAGCAGATCTACCAAACACAAGAACAGCTCAACAACCGGTCAGTGGTCCTTAACATCATCATGATCAGTGTTTAATAAAAGTGATCATCTTGTTGATACTGGAGTGGAGATGTGGTTTGGCATACTCTCATTCTGTCCAGCTCATATCAATTCAACTACATTTTCTCCTAGTCGGACATGCAACCAATGTAGTTACAAACAATGGAATTGGTATCACAAAAGACTGGATTTTATATGGATTCATTATAATTGTAGATTAAGGTTTCAGTGCATGCTTACTCATTTAAGTGTATGTTATTGTTTTACCATGTTCAACATAGTAATATAACATTTCAGACATATATCAAAAGTGTGAAATAAAGTATTTGTAATGGAATAGTAACCAATAGTTTTAATCACATCTGAATACATCTATAAAGTTACATTTTTTAATGACAGCTTGGCAAACTCTTGTCATTCACTCAACCAGCTCCATCAGGTAATTACCTAATATACATTTACTGCAGTCATGAAAGTGCGCTCATATGCTGAGCACTTGCTGACTGCTTTTCCTTCACTTTGCTGGCTGCTTTTCCTTCACTTTGCTGGCTGCTTTTCCTTCACTTTGCTGGCTGCTTTTTTCACTTTGCTGTTCAACGCAAAATCAAAACATTTCAATTGGGTAGATTTCATGTGACGATGGTGGCCCGGTCATGTGACGATGGTGGCCAGGTCACTCTCTTTGGTCAAATAGCCCTTACACAGCCTAAAGGTGTGATTTGGGTTTTTGTCTTGTTGAAAACAAATGATCGTTCCACTAAGCACAAGCTAGAATGGAGTATTACTGCAGAATGATGCGGTAGACATGCTGCTTGACTCTGCCTTTAATTTAAAATAAATCACAACCAGTGTCACCAGCAAAGCACCGCCACATCGTCATCACTGTTTAGGTTGCTACATTTGTAATTTGATTGTTTTGATATCTAAACTTATTATACTGGAGAAAATAGTAAAACTAAAGAAATATGCTTTTATGAGTAGGTGTGTCCAAAATGTGGACTGGTACTCTACATGAAACACATTTGATATCTGGCCAAGCCACTGGATGTAGTGAACACGGAGGACGTGTGATTGAGTCCATTGTTCTGGTCCCTAGGTGGAAGGAGTTCCAGCGTCTGGCGGACCAGAGGAAACATGCCCTTGAGTCGGCCCTCAACATCCAGAACTACCACCTGGAGTGTAACGAGATCCAGACCTGGATGAAGGAGAAGACCAAGGTGATCGAGTCCACAGAGAGCCTGGGAAATGACCTGGCCGGGGTCATGGCTCTACAGCGCAAACTGACGGGCATGGAGAGAGACCTGGAGGCCATTCAGGTACAGCAGGGCCATCGGGCAACGCTTATTGGATATTATAAGATGACAGCTGGTCACTGGTTTACCTCTATACCTGGTGTTGCTTAGGTCAAGTGACGGTAGGAGCACCCTGTTGTTGTCCTCTTATTTTAGGGTAAGCTGGATGACCTGAAGAAGGAGGCAGAGAAACTGGCTGAGGAACACCCGGAGCAATCCGAGGAGATCTATGGCCATCTGGGGGAGATCCAGGAGGTGTGGCAGGAGCTGAACGACACAATGAAGCGCCGTGAGGAATCCCTGGGCGAGGCCAGCAAGCTGCAGGGCTTCCTCCGAGACCTGGATGACTTCCAGTCCTGGTTGTCCCGCACCCAGACTGCTGTGGCCTCAGAGGACATACCCACGTCGCTGCCGGAAGCAGAGTGCCTGCTCACCCAGCACGAGAGCATTAAGAACGAGGTGGAGAACTACAAAGAGGACTATGAGAAGATGAGGGCGCTGGGTGACGAGGTGACCCAGGGCCAGACGGACTCCCAGTACATGTTCCTGGCCCAGAGGCTGCAGGCACTTGACACCGGCTGGCATGAGCTGCGCCGCATGTGGGAGAACCGCCACAGTCTTCTGGCTCAGGCCTTCGACTTTCAGACCTTCCTGAGGGACGTCAAGCAGGCGGAGAGTTTCCTCAACAGCCAGGTAAGGAAAGACATACATTTACGTTTATGCTATTTGCAGGTTCTGTCTGACAACATTTCTAATATGCCTTCTGTGTCTTTCTGCAGGAGTATGTCCTGTCTCATGCAGAGATGCCATCCAGCCTGCAGGGGGCAGAGGAGGCAATAAAGAAGCACGAGGACTTCCTAACCACCATGGAGGCAAGCGAGGAGAAGATCCTGGGTGTGGTGGAGGCCGGAAGACGCCTAGTGAACGACGACAATGCCAATGCTGACAAGATCCAGGAGAAGGCTGACTCCATCCAGGAGAGACACCAGAAGAATAAGGAAGCTGCAAATGAACTCCTGTCTAAGCTGAAGGACAACCGGGAACTTCAGCACTTCCTGCAGGACGGACAGGAGGTACGAATCTTCAACCGTTTAGTGATGTTGTAAGATATCAAGTAACTGTTTGTTTTGCAAAAAGAAACGTTGACAAATCACAGACATTAAGTAAAATAAATCTCCTCTGTCCAGCTGAATCTGTGGATCAATGAGAAGATGCTCACGGCTCAGGACATGTCGTACGACGAGGCCAGGAACCTCCACAGCAAGTGGCAGAAACACCAGGCCTTCATGGCTGAGTTGGCCTCCAACAAGGACTGGCTGGAGAAGATAGACAAGGTGCTGCTCGGCCAGGAAGAGAAGGAAAATGAGTCAGGGGGATGTTCCCTCGTTTGACACTGTCCCTTTCCTCTCCCTGTTCTCCTGTTAGGAGGGTGGTGCCCTGGTGACGGAGAAGCCCGAGCTTCAGCCTGTGGTCCAGCAGACTCTGGAGGGCCTGAAGGGCCAGTGGGAGGAGCTGGAGAACACCACCCGCACAAAGGCACAGTGCCTGTTTGACGCCAACAGGGCGGAGCTCTTTACCCAGAGCTGCTCCGCCCTGGACGGGTGGCTGAAGAACCTGTCCGGTCAGCTGCAGAGCGACGACTATGGGAAAGACCTCACCTCTGTCAACATCCTGCTGAAGAAGCACCAGGTGGGCCCAACGCCCTCTTCACCCCATCTGAACACGGAAACTACGGCCATGGTAACATGCTCCTCCTCCTGTGTTTGTGTGTAGATGCTGGAGCACCAGATGGAGGTGCGTGAGAAGGAGGTGCAGTCTCTGCAGTCGCAGGCCCTTGCTCTGTCCCAGGAGGAAGCCGGTGTGGTCGTGGTGGAGGTGGACGGCCAGCATAAGAGGGTCACAGACAGCTTCTCCGAGCTCCAGGATCCCCTCAACCTGAGGAGACAGCGCCTGCTAGCCTCCAAAGTGGCCCACCAGTTCAACAGAGACCTGGAGGATGAGATTGTGAGCGGGCACAGCCGACAGAATCATCTAGAAATCATCAGTGGAGTTCCCTGTTGTTTCTAATGTTTGTTTGGTGTCCATCTGTCACACAGCTGTGGGTGAAAGAGAGGATGCCCCTGGCCACGTCCACAGATCACGGCAAGGACCTGCCCAGCGTCCAGCTGCTCATCAAGAAGAACCAGGTACAACGGGGAGGCACACAGCGCCAGAGGAAGACCACAGCGGAATGGCGGGAAAGACTGAACATGCTTGTTTTCTCTCCCAGACTTTGCAGAAGGAGATCCAGGGCCACCAGCCTCGCATCGATGACATCCAGGCCCAACGCCGCGGGATGTCCCCCGGGCAGGATGATGTGGACGGGGACAGAAACTCCACCCTGGAGGGACGTCTTGAGGAGCTCCGGGACTCCTGGGCCCAGCTCAACGCTGAGACGGACAAGCGCCATGCCCGGCTAGTGGAAGCCAACCGCGCACAGCAGTTCTACACGGATGCGGCCGAGGCAGAGGCCTGGATGGGAGAGCAGGAGCTGCACATGATGTCAGAGGAGAAGGCCAAGGTAGGAGGAGCGGATGTGTTTGGCAGCTGTCTGGGTTGATGACGATGCAATGTCTGAACGTTGCCAAACCCCTCTGTTCTGTGGCCTTCAGGATGAGCAGTGTGCTCTGGTGATGGTGAAGAAGCACCAGACGTTGGAGCAGGCGCTGGAGGACTACGCCCAGACCATCCACCAGCTGGCTAATAGCAGCCGCACCATGATGGCCAGCGATCACCCAGAAAGGTGACTGGTCACTGGGGGGTGTAAACGAGGTTGTGTTAACGAGGGGGTGTTAGCGAGGTTGTGTTAACGAGGGGTGTTAGCGAGGGCGTGTTAGAGAGGGGGTGTTAACGAGGGGGTGTAAACGAGGGGGTGTAAACGAGGGGGTGTAAACGAGGGGTGTTAACGAGGGGGTGTTAACGAGGGGGTGTAAACGAGGGGGTGTAAACGAGGGGGTGTTAACGAGGGGGTGTTAACGAGGGGGTGTAAACAAGGGGGTGTAAACGAGATGTGTTAATGAGGGGGTGTTAACGAGGGGGTGTAAACAAGGGGGTGTAAACAAGATGTGTTAATGAGGTTGTGTTACTGAGATGGTGTAAACGAGATGGTGTTAGCGAGGGGGTGTAAACAAGGGGGTATAAACGAGATGTGTTAATGAGGGGGTGTAAACGAGGTGGTGTTAACGAGGGGGTGTAAACAAGGGGGTATAAACGAGATGTGTTAATGAGGGGGTGTAAACGAGGTGGTGTTAACGAGGGGTGTAAACAAGGGGGTATAAACGAGATGTGTTAATGAGGTTGTGTTAATGAGATGGTGTAAACGAGATGGCGCAGTATATCACTCGATGCATACATCAAATTTACGTGGTCCTTGTCATGACAACTGGCCTGACTGTCTCTCTCTCTGCTCTCAGCGAGCGCATCAACCTACGGCAAGCCCAGGTGGACAAGCTGTACGCGGGCCTGAAGGACCTGGCTGAGGAGCGGCGTGGGCGACTGCAGGAGAGGTTGAGGTTGACGCAGCTGAAGAGAGAAGTGGACGACCTGGAGCAGTGGATCGCTGAGAGGGAGGTGGTGGCTGGATCCCACGAGCTGGGGCAGGACTACGAGCACGTCACTGTGAGTACGAGCGCGTCGCTGTGAGTACGAGCGCGTCGCTGTGAGTACGAGCGCGTCGCTGTGAGTACGAGCGCGTCGCTGTGAGTACGAGCGCGTCGCTGTGAGTACGAGCGCGTCGCTGTGAGTACGAGCGCGTCGCTGTGAGTACAGGCGAGTCGCTGTGAGTACGAGCGCGTCGCTGTGAGTACGAGCGCGTCGCTGTGAGTACGAGCGCGTCGCTGTGAGTACGAGCGCGTCTCTGTGAGTACGAGCGCGTCTCTGTGAGTACGAGCGCGTCTCTGTGAGTACGAGCGCGTCTCTGTGAGTACGAGCGCGTCTCTGTGAGTACGAGCGCGTCGCTGTGAGTACGAGCGCGTCGCTGTGAGTACGAGCGCGTCGCTGTGAGTACGAGCGCGTCGCTGTGAGTACGAGCGCGTCGCTGTGAGTACGAGCGCGTCGCTGTGAGTACGAGCGCGTCGCTGTGAGTACGAGCGCGTCTCTGTGAGTACGAGCGCGTCGCTGTGAGTACGAGCGCGTCGCTGTGAGTACGAGCGCGTCACTGACAGGTTCTTCTTAGTGTGTCATGGTCCTCCCTGTTTAACCCGGTCATCAGATGCTGCGGGACAAGTTCCGTGAGTTTGCTCGGGACACCAGCACTATTGGCCAGGAGAGAGTGGACGGCGTTAACAACCTGGCCGACGACCTCATCGAGTCCGGACACCCTGAGAACGCCAGCGTGGCCGAGTGGAAGGACGGTCTGAACGAGGCCTGGGCCGACCTGCTGGAGCTGATGGACACACGGACCCAGATGCTGGCTGCCTCCTACGAGCTGCATCGCTTCCATCAGGACGCCCGAGAGGCTCTGGGGAGGATCCGCGAGAAGAAGGACGCGCTGCCCTCTGACCTGGGTCGCGACCTTAACACCGTCCAGCACCTGCACCGACAGCATACAGCCTACGAGCACGACATCCAGGCACTCAGCGGGCAGGTAGGTCTCACCTGGAGATACCCGACAGAACAATGAACTGCCGGGACAATAGGTGATAGAATCTAACCAGACGGGTTCAGTGAAACTCCTGGAGCGCCGGAGGCTAGAAGGATTTAATTCCCAATGATCTGTTCACCATAAGCAGAATATCCCCCCATGTAATGAGAGTGCTGCGTTCCAGACCCGGGGCTGTCCTGTATTTGTCACAGAACACAGAGGTGTCAGGTGAGTGGTTCTGAGGCTCCGTTCTGACCCCCCCCACAGGTGAACCAGGTGCAGGACGACGCTGCCCGGCTGCAGAAGGCCTACGCTGGGGAGAAGGCTGAGGAGATCCATCGGAGCGAGCGCTCCGTCACGGAGGCCTGGGAGGATCTGCTGGGAGCCAGCCGTAATCGCCGGCACCTACTGCAGGACACCGTGGAGAAGTTCCGCTTCTTCAACATGGTGCGTGACCTCATGCTGTGGATGGACGGGGTCAACCTGCAGATTGACGCCCATGACAGTCCCAGGTGAGAACTCTTCTGGTTCAGCATATTTAGGTTAACAATCCAAATATCACTGTGGTATACATTTTTTTTACTGTAATATCACCAGTAATCCCAATATTCGGTTTGTTTTGGTTCTTGGATATTGCTTGTATTAAAGGTCAATGGTTATGACCTCATTTGACACGGGGTTAGCTTTTGGATTAACGCCCCACCTCTCTCTCAGGGACGTGTCTTCTGCAGGTCTGGTCATAGCCAACCATCAGGACATCAAATCTGAGATGGAGACTCGTGCGAACAGCTTCACTGCCTGTAACGAGATGGGACTCACTCTGATCAACAAGCAGCACTATGCATCTGACGAGGTTTGGCTCCGCCCACGTCACCTCACACGGTCACCTCACGCGGTCACCTCACGCGGTCACCTCACACGGTCACTTCACGCGGTCACCTCACGCGGTCACCTCACGCGGTCACCTCACGCGGTCACCTCACGCGGTCACCTCACGCGGTCACCTCACGCGGTCACCTCACGCGGTCACCTCAAACGGTCACCTCACGCGGTCACCTCACGCGGTCACCTCACGCGGTCACCTCACGCGGTCACCTCACGCGGTCACCTCACGCGGTCACCTCAAACGGTCACCTCACGCGGTCACCTCACGCGGTCACCTCACGCGGTCACCTCACGCGGTCACCTCACGCGGTCACCTCACGCGGTCACCTCACGCGGTCACCTCACAAGGTCACCTCACACGGTCACCTCACACGGTCACCGGTCACCTCACACGGTCACCTCACACACGCTGGACTTTAGTGTTTGGACCAGGGCACATGTTAAAGGTGTGTTTGTGTCGTGTCTGTTTCCATCATCACCGAGTTCTGTGGCCCCCGCAGATTCTTTATGTGAGTTATTTGACGCTGTGTGTGTGTGTGTGTGTGGTGTGTGTGGTGTGTGTGTAGGTCCGGGAGAAACTGGACCAGCTCCAGGACAGGAGAGATGAGATAAATAATAAGTGGCGGGACAAGATGGACCATCTCCAGATCAGTAAGTTACCTCAGGATGCTGGCTGGGGTCCATTTATTGGTCAGTCGTCTTTTTATGCGGTTCCTCATCATGTTCCACATTCTCTCAGTGCTGGAGGTTCTGCAGTTCGGCCAGAACGCCTATGTGGCCGAGACATGGCTGGCAGGGCAGGAGCCCCTGGTCCGGGGGGCCGAGCTGGGCGCCAACGTGGACGAGGTGGAGAGCCTGATCAAACGCCACGAGGCCTTTGAGAAATTAGCCGCCTGCTGGGAGGAACGCTTCACTGTCTTGGAGAAACTCACCACGGTGAGGACAGGGGGGAGATAGGGGGAGGACCAGGGGAGGGAAGGGGGAGGGAAGGGGGAGGACCAGGGGAGGGAAGGGGGAGGGAAGGGGAGGACCGGGGGGAGGGGAAGGGGAGGACCAGGGGAGGGAAGGGGGAGGGAAGGGGGAGGACCAGGGGAGGGAAGGGGGAGGGAAGGGGAGGGAAGGGGGAGGACCAGGGGAGGGAAGGGGGAGGACCAGGGGAGGGAAGGGGGAGGGAAGGGGGTGGACCAGGGAGGGAAGGGGGAGGGAAGGGGGAGGACCAGGGGAGGGAAGGGGGAGGACCAGGGGAGGGAAGGGGGAGGACCAGGGGAGGGAAGGGGGAGGACCAGGGGAGAGAAGGGGAAGGACCAGGGGAGGGAAGGGGGAGGACCAGGGGAGGGAGGAGTCGTTTAGGAGACCATAGAGCTGGCATTGATGTTGCCTGATTATGGCCGCGTCACAGTTGGTTAGGTCACTCGTTTTGGTTTTCCTGGGTTTCAGCTGGAGGAGAAGGAGATCCAGAGGAGGAGGGAGGAGGAGGAGAGGGCGAGACGACCCCCCACGCCGCCCCCTACTGAAGAGGTGGTCCCGTCAGAGGCTGAGGTTGAAACACAAGATGCCAGGTGAGACTAAATCCACACATATCCAAGGTCTTTCTGAATTAAGTTCTCCTTCTCACCTCCTCTCCTGTCTCCTCTCCTGTCTCCTCCAGAACCAGCCTGGACCAGACCACACTGAACCAGTCCGTATCAGTGAACGGGGTCCACAGTGACCAGGATACCTCTCAGGTACGTGAGAACAGTGAAAGAGCATCCACATTTGGTGATAGTTGAAGATGCCCATATACTGTCTACTGTAAATAATGAACTGCGTCTCATTAATCTGCACTGGCAGACTCTCACCACACGATGGGGGTGTTTCATGTCTTGTTACTCTGTTTTGTGTGTTTTCTCTCCTTTGTTTGAGGAGATCTGAACATTTTTCAGTGTTGTTTGTTTGGAGAGTGTGTGTGTATTGATGCCAAGTCTGTACAGTAAACATTACACCCTGTTTGTCAGGTCAAGATGTGTGATAACTCTGTGTGTCATATCTGTGTGTGTATCTGTTTCACAATAGCACACGATAGCATGCTGTCTCCTAGTACGAGAACTTCTTAACACTGTCTTGTTGCATTTTTACCTGCAGTCGTTGTCAGTGTCTTCAGTGTCACTGGGAAAGAAAGAGAAATGTGAGCGTGTCTCTATACCGCTATCTAAACCTGTATCTAAGCCAAAGCATCTTCCGCCAGTGAGTACCTGTATTAGCCGTAGCCTAGCAACCTCATCACATCCTCCCATCCCTGCCTGCTGCTCAGCTCTTGGTCTGCTGCAGTACCCGAGCATGACCTTCTAGAGGGCGCCCTCTAGCTCCACTCTACCATTTGCTTTATTCGGTGCTCTTGAGGCATTTGTGTCTTGCCCACATTCATGACACATTGCTGTGTCAGTTGAAGTGTCATTGGCTCCCAAGGCATTCTGGGAGTTTTTGTTTTTCTACCGGTCTCACCGGGACATAAGTGTCTGAAAGAGCAGACAGTAGCTGTCGTTATTTGACTTCCAAGCAGTTGTTAATGTCGTCAGCGTTGTTCTGTGGTCGTCAGTGTTGTTCTGTGGTCGTCAGTGTTGTTCTGTGGTCGTCAGCGTTGTTCTGTGGTCGTCAGCGTTGTTCTGTGGTCGTCAGTGTTGTTCTGTGGTCGTCAGTGTTGTTCTGTGGTCGTCAGTGTTGTTCTGTGGTCGTCAGCGTTGTTCTGTGGTCGTCAGCGTTGTTCTGTGGTCGTCAGCATTGTTCTGTCTGTGGTCGTCAGCGTTGTTCTGTCTGTGGTCGTCAGCGTTGTTCTGTGGTCGTCAGCGTTGTTCTGTGGTCGTCAGCGTTGTTCTGTGGTCGTCAGCGTTGTTCTGTGGTCGTCAGCGTTGTTCTGTGGTCGTCAGTGTTGTTCTGTGGTCGTCAGTGTTGTTCTGTGGTCTTCAGTGTTGTTCTGTGGTCGTAGTCGTGGCTTTTTCCTGGTCAGAAGGTCCCAGGACAGGGTGTGTCGAGTTTGGAGGGTATAATGTTTTGGTAGGAACAAATATTTGAAGACAGGAAATTGATGTAGATGATCTTTGATATTGAATTGTATGTTTGTTGCCAGGAAACCAGGCTGACACAAATAGAGCATGTGCCATAGCAACGTCATAAGAATGCCTTCTGTTTGTCGTGTTCCAGTTGTTTTGTGAGTGACATTCAGATCGGACCCGAGTCTCACAGTGTGTGGTTGGAATTGTTCTCTATGTGTCTGTTACTCTGTCAGTCCGTCTCTCTGTGTGGTCCTGCTTGTGTTTTTGCCACCATGTTAAAAGTGAGCAAAAATGTGTATCAATATGTCAATATCAATACTTCAATATCGATATGCCATCAGCAATATATCATCGATGGCTGCTGTCACCATTAAAGCCCCTCTGACCCAGTCAGCACCATGTTACACAGACCTCACAGTCCAGACCAGTCTGCCCCAGTCAGTGCCATGTTACACAGACCTCACAGTCCAGACCAGTCTGCCCCAGTCAGTGCCATGTTACACAGACCTCACAGTCCAGACTAGTCTGTCCCAGTCAGTGCCATGTTACACAGACCTCACAGTCCAGACCAGTCTGCCCCAGTCAGTGCCATGTTACACAGACCTCACAGTCCAGACCAGTCTGCCCCAGTCAGTGCCATGTTACACAGACCTCACAGTCCAGACCAGTCTGCCCCAGTCAGTGCCATGTTACACAGACCTCACAGTCCAGACTAGTCTGTCCCAGTCAGTGCCATGTTACACAGACCTCACAGTCCAGACCAGTCTGCCCCAGTCAGTGCCATGTAACACAGACCTCACAGTCCAGACCAGTCTGCCCCAGTCAGTGCCATGTTACACAGACCTCACAGTCCAGACAAGTCTGCCCCAGTCAGTGCCATGTTACACAGACCTCACAGTCCAGACCAGTCTGCCCCAGTCAGTGCCATGTTACACAGACCTCACAGTCCAGACAAGTCTGCCCCAGTCAGTGCCATGTTACACAGACCTCACAGTCCAGACCAGTCTGCCCCAGTCAGTGCCATGTTACACAGACCTCACAGTCCAGACCAGTCTGCCCCAGTCAGTGCCATGTTACACAGACCTCACAGTCCAGACCAGTCTGCCCCAGTCAGTGCCATGTTACACAGACCTCACAGTCCAGACCAGTCTGCCCCAGCCAGTGCCATGTTACACAGACCTCACAGTCCAGACCAGTCTGCCCCAGTCAGCGCCATGTTACACAGACCTCACAGTCCAGACCAGTCTGCCCCAGTCAGTGCCATGTTACACAGACCTCACAGTCCAGACCAGTCTGTCCCAGTCAGTGCCATGTTACACAGACCTCAGGGTTCAGACCAGTCTGTCCCAGTCAGTGCCATGTTACACAGACCTCAGGGTTCAGACCAGTCTGCCCCAGTCAGTGCCATGTTACACAGATCTCACAGTCCAGACCAGTCTGCCCCAGTCAGTGCCTTGTTACACAGACCTCAGGGTTCAGGGCTCCTGTTGACCTGTGCTTTTCCTGGTGGACGACAGGATTCAGAGACTGACTCTGTGAATGGCACTGGGAGAGACAGCGGCCTGGCATCTTCACGGCTAGAAGCGTCTGCTACGCTACCCAGCAAGGGAGCTGACGGGGGCACAGACGCCATGGAGGGTATGCTGTCACGTAAACAGGAGATGGAGTCCCACGCCAAGAAGGCAGCTAGCAGGTGAGAACCGGGAGACGTTGGGCGGAGACGGTGGGGGGAGACAATGGGCGGAGACCTCAGATTGCCCGAGCATTCACATGTTGAATGCTTGTTGGTCGAGTGTGTGTGTGTGTGTGTGTGTGTGTGTACGTGTGTGTGTGTACGTGTGTGTGTGTGTGTCTCCATAAAACTTTTGGTGATGACCCTAACCTCTACAGGCGCATGCCTGCATGCCTTCCGCCAACAGCTTCTCTCTCTCTTCTCATAGGTCCTGGCAGAATGTGTACTGTGTTCTGCGTAAGAGCAGCCTTGGCTTCTATAAGGACCAGAAAAGCGCCTCTAGTGGCATACCGTACCATGGAGAGGTGCCCATCAGTCTGGGAGAGGCGGCATGTGAGGTGGCACATGACTACAAGAAGAGGAAACACGTGTTCAAGCTACGGTAAGAGGAGAGGGAGGAGGAGGAGGAGGAGAGGGAGGAGGAGGAGGAGAGGGAGGAGGAGGAGGAGGAGGGAGGGGAGGGAGGAGGAGGAGGGAGGGAGGAGGAGGAGGAGAGAGGGAGGAGGAGGAGGAGGAGGAGAGGGAGGAGGAGGAGGAGAGGGAGGAGGAGAGGATGTGTCTCTATAACCCTGTGTCTCTATAACCCTGTGTCTCTCTAACCCTGTGTCTCTATAACCCTTGTCTCTATAACCCTGTGTCTCTATAACCCTGTGTCTCTCTAACCCTGTGTCTCTATAACCCTGTGTCTCTGAACCCTGTGTCTCTATAACCCTTGTCTCTATAACCCTGTGTCTCTATAACCCTTGTCTCTATAACCCTGTGTCTCTATAACCATGTGTCTCTCTAACCCTGTGTCTCTATAACCCTGTGTCTCTATAACCCTTGTCTCTATAACCCTTGTCTCTATAACCCTTGTCTCTATAACCCTGTGTCTCTATAACCCTGTGTCTCTATAACCCTGTGTCTCAATAACCCTGTGTCTCTATAACCCTGTGTCTCTATAGGCTGGGGGACGGTAAGGAGTTCCTGTTCCAAGCTAAAGACGAGGTGAGTTACGTCAAACTATGAACTCTTCTTGGTTTGTTTGTGTTACTGGGTATTAACCCTGTGTTCTCTGTCCCAGCTGGAGATGGCTTAATTAACCCTGTGTTCTCTGTCCCAGCTGGAGATGGCTTAATTAACCCTGTGTTCTCTGTCCCAGCTGGAGATGGCTTAATTAACCCTGTGTTCTCTGTCCTAGCTAGAGATGGCTTTATTAACCCTGTGTTCTCTGTCCCAGCTAGAGATGGCTTTATTAACCCTGTGTTCTCTGTCCTAGCTAGAGATGGCTTTATTAACCCTGTGTTCTCTGTCCTAGCTGGAGATGGCTTTATTAACCCTGTGTTCTCTGTCCCAGCCGTAGATGGTTTTATTAACCCTGTGTTCTCTGTCCCAGCCGGAGATGTCTTTGTGGATCCGCTCCATCCACGGCGCCATCCCAGCAGTGGGTCCTGAAGAGCGGTCCCCGGGGCCGCCACGAGGCCTGAGCCGAGCCATGACCATGCCCCCCATCTCCCCCGTCTCCCCCATCTCCCCCAGCTCAGCAGAGGCTTCGGGGGTCACCATGCGCAACAAGGAAGGCAAAGAGAAAGACCGCGAGAAGAGGTTCAGCTTCTTTGGCAAGAAGAAATAAAACATTTGGAAAACAGCGTCAGCGAATATTGTATACGTCAGAATTCCAACAAACTGTAACAGTCCGAAACGCAGTGGTGTGATAAACGCATGGCTGTAGGAGCCGATACCAAGGTGGTCATCTGACATGTGGTCATCTGACATGTGGTTCTGACATGTGGTTCTGACATGTGGTTCATGCAGAGAACTCTCCCTCTACACTTTCATTTGTTATCTTTTTTCTTTTCATATCTCCGGCCCTCTCCATCGTTCATATTTGGCTGTATTCTGCATATATAAGCCCCTGTCCATAGTTTTAGGGCCATTTTGGGCCAAGGAACCGGGTCAAGTTAGGGTCAAGTTATCCGAGTCACTGGTAGGAACTCCTTCACCTCATTGGAGCCATCAAGGCATGTGTGGGGGTAGAGGAGACTGGGGGGAGGGGGAGAGGAGAGACTGGGGGGGGTAGAGGAGTCTAGGGGGAGACTGGAGGGGGTTGGAGAGGAGAGACTGGGGGCGTGTCTCCCTCATATTCCCATGTCCTCTCCCTGTCTCCCACATATTCCCATGTCCTCCCACATATTCCCATGTCCTCTCCCTGTCTCCCACATATTCCCATGTCCTCTCCCACATATTCCCATGTCCTCTCCCTCATATTCCCATGTCCTCTCCCACATATTCCCATGTCCTCTCCCTCATATTCCCATGTCCTCTCCCACATATTCCCATGTCCTCTCCCACATATTCCCATGTCCTCTCCCACATATTCCCATGTCCTCTCCCTCATATTCCCATGTCCTCTCCCTCATATTCCCATGTCCTCTCCCTCATATTCCCATGTCCTCTCCCTCATATTCCCATGTCCTCTCCCCATATTCCCATGTCCTCTTCCCATGTCCTCTCCCTCATTCCCATTCCCATGTCCTCTCCCTGTCCCCCTCATATTCCCATGTCCTCTCCCTCATATTCCCATGTCCCTCATATTCCCATGTCCTCCCATGTCCTCCCTCATATTCCCATTCCCCCATGTCCTTCCCATGTCCTCTCCCTCATATTCCCCATATTCCCATGTCCTCTCCCTCATATTCCCATGTCCTCTCCCTCATATTCCCATGTCCTCTCCCTGTCCTCCCCTCATATTCCCATGTCCTCTCCCTCATATTCCCATGTCCTCTCCCACATATTCCCATGTCCTCTCCCTGTCCCCCTCATATTCCCATGTCCTCTCCCTCATATTCCCATGTCCTCTCCCACATATTCCCATGTCCTCTCCCTGTCTCCCATATACTCCCGCGCCCTCCCACATATTCCCATGTCCTCTCCCACATATTCCCATGTCCTCTCCCCATATTCCCATGTCCTCCCACATATTCCCATGTCCTCTCCCTCATATTCCCATGTCCTCTCCCTCATATTCCCATGTCCTCTCCCTCATATTCCCATGTCCCTCATATTCCCATGTCCTCTCCCCCTCATATTCCCATGTCCTCCCCCTCCCACATATTCCCATGTCCTCTCCCTCATATTCCCATGTCCTCTCCCATTCCCATGTCCTCTCCTCATATTCCCCCTCATATTCCCATGTCCTCTCCCTCATATTCCCATGTCCTCTCCCTCATATTCCCATGTCCTCTCCCACATATTCCCATGTCCTCATATTCCCATGTCCCCCTCATATTCCCATGTCCTCTCCCTCATATTCCCATGTCCTCTCCCTCATATTCCCATGTCCTCTCCCCATATTCCCATGTCCTCTCCCTCATATTCCCATGTCCTCTCCCACATATTCCCATGTCCTCTCCCTGTCATATTCCCATGTCCTCTCCCTCATATTCCCATGTCCTCTCCCACATATTCCATGTCCTCTCCCTCATATTCCCATGTCCTCTCCCTCATATTCCCATGTCCTCTCCCTCATATTCCCATGTCCTCTCCCTCATATTCCCATGTCCTCTCCCTCATATTCCCATGTCCTCTCCCTCATATTCCCATGTCCTCTCCTCCCATGTCCTCCCATGTCCCCCTCATATTCCCATGTCCTCTCCCTCATATTCCCATGTCCTCTCCCCATATTCCCATGTCCCTCCCACATTATTCCATGTCCTCTCCCTCATATTCCCATGTCCTCTCCCTCATATTCCCATGTCCTCTCCCTCATATTCCCATGTCCCTCATATTCCCATGTCCTCTCCCTCATATTCCCATGTCCTCTCCCACATATTCCCATGTCCCTCATATTCCCATGTCCTCTCCCTCATATTCCCATGTCCTCTCCCTCATATTCCCATGTCCTCTCCCACATATTCCTCTCCCTCATATTCCCATGTCCTCTCCCTCATATTCCCATGTCCTCTCCCTCATATTCCCATGTCCTCTCCCACATATTCCCATGTCCTCTCCCTGTCCCCCTCATATTCCCATGTCCTCTCCCTCATATTCCCATGTCCTCTCCCACATATTCCCATGTCCTCTCCCTGTCCCCCTCATATTCCCATGTCCTCTCCCTCATATTCCCATGTCCTCTCCCACATATTCCCATGTCCTCTCCCTCATATTCCCATGTCCTCTCCCTCATATTCCCATGTCCTCTCCCTCATATTCCCATGTCCTCTCCCTCATATTCCCATGTCCTCTCCCTCATATTCCCATGTCCTCTCCCACATATTCCCATGTCCTCTCCCTGTCCCCCTCATATTCCCATGTCCTCTCCCTCATATTCCCATGTCCTCTCCCACATATTCTCATGTCCTCTCCCTCATATTCCCATGTCCTCTCCCTCATATTCCCATGTCCTCTCCCTCATATTCCCATGTCCTCTCCCACATATTCCCATGTCCTCTCCCACATATTCCCATGTCCTCTCCCACATATTCCCATGTCCTCTCCCTCATATTCCCATGTCCTCTCCCTCATATTCCCATGTCCTCTCCCACATATTCCCATGTCCTCTCCCACATATTCCCATGTCCTCTCCCTCATATTCCCATGTCCTCTCCCTCCTATTCCCATGTCCTCTCCCTCATATTCCCATGTCCTCTCCCTCCTATTCCCATGTCCTCTCCCTCATATTCCCATGTCCTCTCCCACATATTCCCATGTCCTCTCCCACATATTCCCATGTCCTCTCCCACATATTCCCATGTCCTCTCCCTCATATTCCCATGTCCTCTCCCTCATATTCCCATGTCCTCTCCCTCATATTCCCATGTCCTCTCCCTCATATTCCCATGTCCTCTCCCACATATTCCCATGTCCTCTCCCACATATTCCCATGTCCTCTCCCACATATTCTCATGTCCTCTCCCTCATATTCTCATGTCCTCTCCCACATATTCCCATGTCCTCTCCCACATATTCCCATGTCCTCTCCCACATATTCCCATGTCCTCTCCCGGTCTCCCCTGATCAGGACCCCATCCTCTTATTTTATTATTGCTGTTATTTACATTACCAATACTGTTGCTGTTATTTATCTTTTTGCTGTTGCATTTTGGGGGATTTATTCAATCTACGGGACCATGTTGGTCTTGTCTCTATTTCTATTGTTTGCTTTTTTCTAGAAAGGACAGTCAATTTTAGCAGTAAGTGATTTTCACCAGTGGGGAATTATTCTATATTTAAAGTGGTTTTATTTTCATTTTAATTTGGATCTTGCAAGTTTTTGTTCTTCTTCGGGATCATTTCTGCTTTGATTTTGAGTTTTGTTTTTTCATTCTGAAACAGTGAGAATTAGTTTTCTAGTGAGGGTGACTTGTGATGCTGTGGGTTTTTGCATGTTTCTGTTCTAAATCAGACGCGTCCATTTGGATTTAGCTTTTCTGACTAACCACACGTATTAAACACACACACACACACACACAGTTGTTGTGATGGCTTTCTATGGGATTTTTTATTTGTATTTTTTTGGTTTGGATATGTAGATGGAAATGAATTAAATGTTCCTCCTAGATGACTTTCAGACTACAGATTCACTCTTCACACTCTTCCTTCTGGTCTCTGTCTGTTGTTTTGGAGTTGTGGCTGGTGGAGGAAGAGGCGTAAAACTGGTAAACTTGGCTGACTTAAAGGTGGCCGTTAGAGAGAAGGGGCTTAACTTGTTTCTGGGGGTTTTGGACATAGGATTATACTTGTGTTGTTGTCCTCCAGTAGTCTACTGTGATGTTTTAGGTATATGATATTAAGCCCCAAGTGATTGACAAGCATTGGGTCGTCACTCAATAGTCCGTGCTGTGAGGATTCTTCAGAATATCACAGGCTCGTAGTTGGAATCCCTCTAGCAGTTGGGAAGTAACTGATATAAAAGCCAAAAGAATGAATAATATGTGGCAGTAATCAACATGACAAACTATTACCAGCGCCAGAGCTCTTATAAAGTACCCTCTACAGTGCAAACTATTACCAGGGCCAGAGCTCTTATAAAGTACCCTCTACAGTGCAAACTATTATCAGGGCCAGAGCTCTTATAAAGTACCCTCTACAGTACAAACTATTATCAGGGCCAGAGCTCTTATAAAGTACCCTCTACAGTACAAACTATTATCAGGGCCAGAGCTCTTATAAAGTACCCTCTACAGTACAAACTATTATCAGGGCCAGAGCTCTTATAAAGTACCCTCTACAGTGCAAACTATTACCAGGGCCAGAGCTCTTATAAAGTACCCTCTACAGTGCAAACTATTACCAGGGCCAGAGCTCTTATAAAGTACCCTCTACAATGCAAACTATTACCAGGGCCAGAGCTGTACCCTCTACAAACTATTACCAGGGCCAGAGCTCTTATAAAGTACCCTCTACAGTGCAAACTATTACCAGGGCCAGAGCTCTTATAAAGTACCCTCTACAGTGCAAACTATTACCAGGGCCAGAGCTCTTATAAAGTACCCTCTACAGTGCAAACTATTACCAGGGCCAGAGCTCTTATAAAGTACCCTCTACAGTACAAACTATTATCAGGGCCAGAGCTCTTATAAAGTACCCTCTACAGTGCAAACTATTATCAGGGCCAGAGCTCTTATAAAGTACCCTCTACAGTACAAACTATTACCAGGGCCAGAGCTCTTATAAAGTACCCTCTACAGTGCAAACTATTACCAGCGCCAGAGCTCTTATAAAGTACCCTCTACAGTGCAAACTATTAGCTCAGTACCCTCTACAGTGCTATTATCAGGGCCAGAGCTCTATTATTCAGGGCCAGAGCTCTTATAAAGTACCCTCTACAGTGCAAACTATTATCAGGGCCAGAGCTCTTATAAAGTACCCTCTACAGTGCAAACTATTATCAGGGCCAGAGCTCTTATAAAGTACCCTCTACAGTACAAACTATTATCAGGGCCAGAGCTCTTATAAAGTACCCTCTACAGTGTACAAACTATTATCAGGGCCAGAGCTCTTATAAAGTACCCTCTACAGTACAAACTATTATCAGGGCCAGAGCTCTTATAAAGTACCCTCTACAGTACAAACTATTACCAGGGCCAGAGCTCTTATAAAGTACCCTCTACAGTACAAACTATTACCAGGGCCAGAGCTCTTATAAAGTACCCTCTACAGTGCAAACTATTACCAGGGCCAGAGCTCTTATAAAGTACCCTCTACAGTGCAAACTATTACCAGGGCCAGAGCTCTTATAAAGTACCCTCTACAGTGCAAACTATTGCAAACTATTACCAGGGCCAGAGCTCTTATAAAGTACCCTCTACAGTACAAACTATTACCAGGGCCAGAGCTCTTATAAAGTACCCTCTACAGTGCAAACTATTACCAGGGCCAGAGCTCTTATAAAGTACCCTCTACAGTACAAACTATTATCAGGGCCAGAGCTCTTATAAAGTACCCTCTACAGTGCAAACTATTACCAGGGCCAGAGCTCTTATAAAGTACCCTCTACAGTGCAAACTATTATCAGGGCCAGAGCTCTTATAAAGTACCCTCTACAGTGCAAACTATTACCAGGGCCAGAGCTCTTATAAAGTACCCTCTACAGTGCAAACTATTATCAGGGCCAGAGCTCTTATAAAGTACCCTCTACAGTGCAAACTATTACCAGGGCCAGAGCTCTTATAAAGTACCCTCTACAGTGCAAACTATTATCAGGGCCAGAGCTCTTATAAAGTACCCTCTACAGTGCAAACTATTACCAGGGCCAGAGCTCTTATAAAGTACCCTCAGTACAAACTATTATCAGGGCCAGCTCTTATAAAGTACCCTCTACAGTGCAAACTATTATCAGGGCCAGAGCTCTATTATAGCTCTTATAAAGTACCCTCTACAGTACAAACTATTATCAGGGCCAGAGCTCTTATAAAGTACCCTCTACAGTACAAACTATTATCAGGGCCAGAGCTCTTATAAAGTACCCTCTACAGTGCAAACTATTATCAGGGCCAGAGCTCTTATAAAGTACCCTCTACAGTACAAACTATTACCAGGGCCAGAGCTCTTATAAAGTACCCTTAGTGCAAACTATTACCAGGGCCAGAGCTCTTATAAAGTACCCTCTACAGTGCAAACTATTATCAGGGCCAGAGCTCTTATAAAGCTCTTATAAAACCCTCTACAGTGCAAACTATTATCAGGGCCAGAGCTCTTATAAAGTACCCTCTACAGTGCAAACTATTATCAGGGCCAGAGCTCTTATAAAGTACCCTCTACAGTGCAAACTATTACCAGGGCCAGAGCTCTTATAAAGTACCCTCTACAGTGCAAACTATTATCAGGGCCAGAGCTCTTATAAAACTACAGTGCAAACTATTACCAGGGCCAGAGCTCTTATAAAGTACCCTCTACAGTACAAACTATTACCAGGGCCAGAGCTCTTATAAAGTACCCTCTACAGTGCAAACTATTTAGGGCCAGAGCTCTTATAAAGTACCCTCTACAGCAAACTATTACCAGGGCCAGAGCTCTTATAAAGTACCCTCTACAGTGCAAACTATTACCAGGGCCTTAGAGTCTTGCAAACTATTAAAGCTCTTATAAAGTACCCTCTACAGTACAAACTATTACAGGGCCAAACTTATAAATTACAAACTATTACCAGGGCCAGAGCTCTTATAAAGCCAGTGCAAACTATTACCAGGGCCAGAGCTCTTATAAAGTACCCTCTACAGTGCAAACTATTACCAGGGCCAGAGCTCTTATAAAGTACCCTCTACAGTGCAAACTATTACCAGGGCCAGAGCTCTTATAAAGTACCCTCTACAGTGCAAACTATTACCAGGGCCAGAGCTCTTATAAAGTACCCTCTACAGTGCAAACTATTACCAGGGCCAGAGCTCTTATAAAGTACCCTCTACAGTGCAAACTATTACCAGGGCCAGAGCTCTTATAAAGTACCCTCTACAGTGCAAACTATTACCAGGGCCAGAGCTCTTATAAAGTACCCTCTACAGTGCAAACTATTACCAGGGCCAGAGCTCTTATAAAGTACCCTCTACAGTACAAACTATTATCAGGGCCAGAGCTCTTATAAAGTACCCTCTACAATGCAAACTATTACCAGCGCCAGAGCTCTTATAAAGTACCCTCTACAGTACAAACTATTATCAGGGCCAGAGCTCTTATAAAGTACCCTCTACAGTGCAAACTATTATCAGGGCCAGAGCTCTTATAAAGTACCCTCTACAGTACAAACTATTACCAGGGCCAGAGCTCTTATAAAGTACCCTCTACAATGCAAACTATTACCAGCGCCAGAGCTCTTATAAAGTACCCTCTACAGTACAAACTATTACCAGCGCCAGAGCTCTTATAAAGTACCCTCTACAGTGCAAACTATTACCAGGGCCAGAGCTCTTATAAAGTACCCTCTACAGTGCAAACTATTATCAGGGCCAGAGCTCTTATAAAGTACCCTCTACAGTGCAAACTATTACCAGGGCCAGAGCTCTTATAAAGTACCCTCTACAGTGCAAACTATTACCAGGGCCAGAGCTCTTATAAAGTACCCTCTACAGTGCAAACTATTATCAGGGCCAGAGCTCTTATAAAGTACCCTCTACAGTGCATTCACACTGACCCAGTCATGAGCAGGCTACAGTGTATATTTGTTGGACTTATGTATGTTAACAGCTCTTCATGTGGGTTGGCCAAATTGTTTTTGTGATGGAAAAAGTGGACACGTGTGTGTTACATTGGAGCCAGTTTTTAACATAAATCACACACACACACACACACTACCTTTCCTCTGTTTGCTCTGACTATTTCTTTAGCACACACACACACAAACTAGAAAATAACAAGCTAGATGGATACTGGCCTCCCAGCCAAGAGGAAAGATTTGGAACTGGTCCAGATTTGTTTTAACCAGATGGAGTGTGTTATTGATGAAGATGAAACCAGATGGAGTGTGTTATTGATGAAGATGAAACCAGATGGAGTGTGTTATTGATGAAGATGACATCTAAGAGGGGTTTTCGGTTGTAAGAGTTAGTGGTACTCTCACAGATGTGTTTGGGTTTTTTATTTAAAGAAAAATGACGACAAACGAGAGAAATTACTGCAAATTTGAGCTTCCTTTTTCTATTCAGATAGGGGGCGTGTATTTTATCATCCAGTGATATGATCAGTTCTGCAGCATTTGACCAGCCTGTCCCAC
Organism: Dallia pectoralis; assembly: GCA_029465975.1. Lineage (NCBI taxonomy): Eukaryota > Metazoa > Chordata > Actinopteri > Esociformes > Umbridae > Dallia > Dallia pectoralis. The sequence continues at coordinate 13,569,097 of CM055747.1, read as the reverse complement.
TCATATTTCTAATTTCTATAAAAAATATGTTGTTTCCTTCCTCTGTGACTAATTTGGAAATATTAATACCACCACTACTATGGTTCATTGATATTACTGTTACTACTGCAACTTACTTATTGCCACAACTATAACTGCTGTTAATTTTCAGGTACGCGTCTGTAATACCAGACTCTTCCACAAGATGTCAGTGTGCTGTGGAGCATTTTCATTACAGATCGAAAAAAAATATGTTTGTTGATTTGTGTATCTACATCTAATATTAGGAATAATAAAACTCGGTTTAAAAGAAAACAGTTATTCAGGTATTTGTTCTCAGTGTTTATTGCTCAGTTTGTCTCATTTAGGCTTTCTAAAGGGACTGTGTTGTATTCAACTGTGTTTTTGTAAACCTGTATAGGGCCTCCATTTGTCTGGTTTTCCAGGTGAGGGTAAAACTGACAACATCCATCACTGAAACAACAGTACCTTAGAAACGTTTATGCATTCTGGGTTGTATTTGGTGCTTTTCAGAAGAACAACCAGGAAATATATTGTCATTCACAAGCGTATGGTAGATTTATCTTGCATTGGTTTGAATGACTCTAAAAAATACATTTTCTTTTACATGAATATCGTTTCAGATTATTTAAAGTGGATATTCTATAGCATTGCCTGTGTTGTAATTCTAATGCTAAGACAGAAAATGTTCAGACCGTAAAAGACACTGTTCTAAATTGCAACGGTCACTTTTCCATCTTCATTCTTTCAGTTAAAGATGCGTCTGTGGCCATGACAACCTCCATTGATCGTCTAAGATACCGTGGCGACCAGCTAAAATATATTGAGTCAATTTTGAAAGTGCCAACCCCCCTTGGTTCAGCTAACGGCTTTATTCCCTTAACAATGACCTGTTACCCAGCGACCGTTAAAACGGCTTCAGAAAAGACATGACCCTCCTGGAAACGTTCAGCTCGTTCAAGCAAATTGGATTTGACATGGTATTCTACTAACTCTACGTATATATCAATGTTTCAAAAGCATTGACCTGACTAGAAATGAGAACGCGATCCATTTGCTATGATTGATCAAAAGAAAATCTGTGTGTTTGGTAAGTAACTAATGCATCTTTGTGATATAGATTTGAACTTTTAGGACATTATTCAAGCAAGATGGTTTCAATTAATTGTATCAGTCATATGTAATGCATCTTGTGTGCTCTGAGAAAAAGCTAAGTGAAGCAATCTGAGAGTGTTTTGAACTTTCAGAGAGCCAACGGTTTTGATTGAGGGATGTTTGTAATAAAATGTCTTTCTCAACAACAAAATACTTGGAAGGTAATATGGTCCGGCCCTTTGTTCAGGATGTGATGGGAAAACGAGTAAAAAGATGTTCCCTGAGAGGAAGAACCCAGGTTTGTGAGACATTCCTGACATCTGGGCTGTGTTAGAGCGACATGGAAGCAGGAACGGCTAAAGTCCTGATCCAATATCTTCACAAACCTTAATCAGGCCAACGCTCAGAGAGCATGTTGTTGTTTTTATATGTTGTTGTTGTTTCTCTATGTTGTTGTTCTTTTTCTATGTTGTTTTTAATGCTTCAATACTGTGCTTTATTGACATGCATTGAAGCTTAGCTTCTACTGTACCTAATAGTTTGATGGCTTTGCCTTGCGAGTTGGAAGCACTCAAGTCATTTTGCTCCCAACAGGGGCCTGTACCATGATGGTAGTTGAACAAACTCAGGGTTCCAGGATTGGTTCAGAATTGACAAAATTAAACCGACGCAATCAGGCTTTATTGGTACCATGAAGCAGCTCATCAACTTACTTTGTCAACCCAGGCTTTGATCCTTAACTCGGATTACTCCGCGCGCGCGTGCACATAAAAGAGTAACGTCGGCACCGAACAACCAATCACGTTCGATATGGATAGGGCGAGAGCAATATATTATTTCCGCGGAGGAGCAAGAAATTAATCTTCAGAAATATGAAGAATATAAAAATGTTTTACAAGCACGTCTCTGCTGCCAAAGCAAGATAACAATCTTGGAGGATCATTGCTGATTGTTAATGCCGAAGTTAAAGAAATACATTTTATAGGCGATTAATGTAAAATAATGATTTTAGACTAATCATATTGAAAATGAATGAAATGAAAATGTGTGTATTCATATAATGTGTGTGTGTGTGTGTGTGTGTGTGTGTGTGTGTGTGTGTGTGTGTGTGTGTGTGTGTGTGTGTGTGTGTGTGTGTGTGTGTGTGTGTGTAAAATGTGAAATGTGAAGCCATTGCAACGGAGATCAGGGGGGTGTTCTCCGTACGTTGCTTAATACATCCGAGATCAAATGAGACATCCAAGATGACATTATCCGGCTACTCATCATCCGGCTAATTCGGTTCTCCTAACACTCCTGCTGTTTACGATGAGTATAGCTGGATCGAGTCACCTGAGATAAATGCGCGTCCAAGTGTTCGTTTAAAAGGCAACACGTATCGATAGTAGAAACCTTGATCAGCGACACTCCAATTGGCTACTCATCATGGCCAAAGATCCCGCCCACTTTTTCTCCTCAGCAGCACCAGAGATATTGATGGAAGGTTATGCGGAACTTGAATGTTTATTTAAAACTCAAGGGAACTCCGCAAAGTCTGCAAAGCCAGAAGAGGGCTGGCAAAAAGTAGCAGACAAATTAAATCCGTTAGTGGTCACCATATGGTTCTATCAATTGTTACTGTATTGTATTTTAATAATGTCATAATTTCATTTCATATTTTCTAAATGTCAGAGCAACCATAGGACAGTACATTTCTTCCACAATTCCCACTGCGTAAAATACGATTTCTGCCCATATTTATTCATACAAACTCCAACACACATGTTCCCATGTTCTAGTCGGTCCATGAGTAATCCCCTAATTAAATGGTAGTCTTTACTACTGATATTGTTCTTAGTCACCTAAGTCTCTTTTAAAGCAGGTAAATGCATGTGTTTGTCTGTTCATATCAGCAATCAAGAATCAGAAATCAGAATCAAAAAAGTGTTTAATCGCCATGAATGTGTTAACAGACAAGGAATTTACTTTGGCAGTGCGTTAAACATATGAATATATCAATATAAATTATACTAAGGAGCTGAGGGGGTATATGGATAATACAAAATACTGTACCAAAATACAGTAGTTTGTCATTTGTTGCTGCATTAAATTAAGTATACCTATAATTCAAATGACTGGTACAGTAATTTCAGCTGTTAAACATTGAGTAATGATAAATTGCTTTGCCTTGTGAAAGTCAAAACTGTGTAGGAATGTAAAAATATGACCACACTTTTCCCCCACGTTTTTCGCATTTACAATAAAGGAACGAGCCACTCGCAAATAATATTAAGGTTAAGCAAACGGTATATCCGACGAGTCGAACATCCAATGTGTGGATCCAACAAATTAATTATGTATTTGACACCCTAACGGGAAAACCGATACATCTCAATAGAGTTTCGCTCTGCATTAAAGGGTCTTGTCTATCTCACAATACGGAATTATTTAATAAGTTCTGACTGCGAATTGTTCTTCACGTATAACGTACAGGACGTGGCTGTGAATGACTTCCCACGTCACATCCGCTTATAAAGCAGCCATCTAATCGTGGAGCAGGTTCAAGTTTACCCACCCGTTGCTATGACTACAAGTACAGGATGAGCTTCGGAGAACCGAACTAACCCGGATTATGCCAAATCGACAACAATCAAATCCGGCTAACTGAGTTAGCGACGTACGGAGAACACCCCCCGGAAGCTAGAAATTAATTACGTCACCTATATGTGTCTTTGCTCACCGCTGATTGGTCCAACTTCTGACTTAGATCTCGAATGCAGAACATAACCTGCCCCCGGAGCAGGTTAGCCGTTCAGCGTCAGATACCATGGCAACGAATACCGATTGAAGCCGAGCTACTTACATGGTACCTAAAACCCAGGGTTGGGGGAAACTTAACTGAAACATAGCTGGCTAGCCACCTAAACCAGCTTCATGGTACAGGCCCCTGGTTTGCCTCTTCATTGGTGACGTTCAATTGGTGTGAGTATTTAGGCTTTTTCCTAAACAACTGATGCCAAAACAAAGACAGTTTTGCCTCGTTGTTCTGCTGAGTTGCAAACTGTTGCAGAAACATGGTTTTGCAGTGTTGTTCAGCGGAGATATTCGAGGGAGATAAAAAAAAGGAAGATACCCAATCTACTGTACTGTGGTACCTTTCTGTTGTTTCATGTTAAAACTATATATAATATATCTGTCCTTATCTGACCACTTTTGTCCAGTTGTTAGCAGATGATATCTTGCAGCTAGTAATGGCTAGTGATGGCTAGTAATGGCTAGTGATGGCTAGTGATGGCTAGTAATGGCTAGTGATGGCTAGTGATGGCTAGTGATGGCTAGTAATGGCTAGTGATGGCTAGTGATGGCTAGTAATGGCTAGTGATGGCTAGTGATGGCTGACCATCTGAAATCAAAATGGCTGTGTACCAGCAGGCATAAAGATGACCAGAGTAGCACCCGACTTTTAAACAAAAACAACACTTGCCACACCCCCCGTGAAGTCAAATACTACTAGCCGTTACTCGTTGTCTTTCCTTAGCAAATTCTTGAGCACATTGTGTCTGCCTGTCTCTCTTCTTATCTCTCCCAGAACAATCTCCTTCGCCTTCATCAGTCCGGACTCAAAACGGGCCACTCCACAGAGTACGTTCTCCTTTATGTAACAGACAGTGGCAGAGCAGATTCTCCTGTCATCAGGGAACCCCATCCCTACGAAGGGGCCAGCCTGGTCTGCAACCATTGTCACATTGGCGACCACATGACTACCAGAGCCAGGGTTTCCCAGCTGAACTTTGCTGAGAGCAGCAACTTCGCTCCGCCAGCTTGTCCTCTTACCACAATGCATTCTGGTGTCATCAATTCCTCTGGTAAACGGCACACACACACAGCCGTCCACATGACGTAAAAGAACCTGGATTAATCAAACCAAACAACCATCTTCCACTTTCCCAAGGTCCAGTTCTGACACACGCATGCCCATATTAGGAGCTCATCATGGTGTCACGGGGTCATCACGGTGTCACAGGTCATCATGGTGTCACAGGGTCATCACGGTGTCACAGGTCATCATGGTGTCACAGGGTCATCACTCACGGGTCATCATGGTGTCACGGGGTCATCATGCTGTCACAGGGTCATCATGGTGGCACGGGGTCATCATGGTGTCACGGGGTCATCACTCACGGGTCATCATGGTGTCACAGGGTCATCATGGTGGCACGGGGTCATCACAGTGTCACAGGTCATCACTCACGGGTCATCATGTTGTCACAGGGTCATCACTCACGGGTCATCATGGTGTTACGGGGTCATCACTCACGGGTCATCATGGTGTTACGGGGTCATCACTCACGGGTCATCATGGTGTTACGGGGTCATCACGGTGTCACGGGGTCATCACTCACGGGTCATCATGGTGTTACGGGGTCATCACGGTGTCACGGGTCATCACTCACGGGTCATCATGGTGTCACGGGTCATCATGATGTCACAGGGTCATCATGGTGTCACGGGGTCATCATGGTGTCACGGGGTCATCACTCACGGGTCATCATGATGTCACAGGGTCATCATGGTGTCACGGGGTCATCATGGTGTCACGGGGTCATCACTCACAGGTCATCATGGTGTCACGGGTCATCACAGGGTCATCATCTGTATGTTCTTTTTTCTCATTAAATCCTAACAAACGAGGGAGTTAGCCTGTGCTTGGTTCCGGCCACCACCACACCTTAAAATGGGGAGATGTTTGTCAAAGTCACTCAGGTCTGTCCTCCTAACCCAGGTCTCCTGCATCCAACACGTTGAATACGAGAACTGATTGTTTACTTACCTTCTAATCTACCCAGACCTTGACATGTGCCCATGTTAGGAGATAATCAAGGTTACTCCGTCATAATGTTTTGGCTCATTAGGGTGTGTCAGTTTTACTCTCAGTTTCCATCTAGTGGTTGTTTGCTTCTTTAACTTTCCACATATCCTTTTTGATTTGAATGCTCTCAATCATATCATCTAAAGGTTTTTAGAATTAGTTGGAACTTGAGAAACGCTTGTGGTAGCAGGCAGCCTGGAGGCAAGACAATCTGGCCCAGTAACTGAATGGTTGGCTAAATTCACTCTCAGTGTTAATAAGGTGCAATGTGAATAATGTAGTCATTTGATCGAATCTGTTAACCGTAATGTTTCACTTGATGCTTCCCTCATGGACGCTTGAAGTTCCTCAGGAAACCATTTCAGTTCATGTATCATACATGTACCTATTGAGTTCTTAACCCTTAATGGTTCAATGTTACAATAGGTTGAACCCTGAAGTAGAGGTGTGGCTTAATAAGGGAATAAATCAGGAGAGGTGTGGCTTAGTAAGGGTATAAATCCGGAGAGGTGTGGCTTAGTAAGGGTATAAATCAGGAGAGGTTTGGCTTAGTAAGGTAATAAATCAGGAGAGGTGTGGCTTAGTAAGAGTATAAACCAGGAGAGGTGTGGCTTAGTAAGGGTATAAATCAGGAGAGGTGTGGCTTAGTAAGGGTATAAATCAGGAGAGGTGTGGCTTAGTAAGGGTATAAATCAGGAGAGGTGTGGCTTAGTAAGGGTATAAATCAGGAGAGATGTGGCTTAGTAAGGGTATAAATCAGGAGAGGTGTGGCTTAGTAAGGGTATAAATCAGGAGAGGTGTGGCTTAGTAAGGGTATAAATCAGGAGAGGTGTGGCTTAGTAAGGGTATAAATCAGGAGAGGTGTGGCTTAGTAAGGGTATAAATCAGGAGAGGTGTGGCTTAGTAAGGGTATAAACCAGGAGAGGTGTGGTTTTAGGATATCACTTTTGTTGGCCAACCGTTGCAGGAAGTGTAATTCCTGTTGATCTGGTCGTGTCATTACATGTTAAGTTTGAACAGTCAGTTCAATGAGATACTATTCAAATCAATTCAAACTGTGCATCCCAAAGCCACAAAGCTTTAATGCAAGCAGAAACTTACTTCATAAACTATTAGAAGTCAGCCTTCAGGAACAACTCAGTTTAAAAGGAATTTCAACCAAACATATATCTGTGTTGCACCATCCCTTTAACGGGAAAAATAACTATGCCTCCAAAAACCCACACATCCAATCTCATAACCTGCCACCTCACATAACAAATCAGTTTTGGAGATTCATACAGGTTAACATTTAAAGTGTAATGGTTCTGCCCAGCATTGGACATTTTTTAAAACAGGTACCTTGCTTATGCATGAAAGGTTTGAAATGAATTGTTTCAAATTAGTAACAGCAAGTGAAACCAATGTTGGTAATGCATTGACCCAAACCATTTTAGTTATTTTAAGTGTTTAATTCTCGGAAATAATGATTGATCGTGCATTATTCCTCCAGCTGTGCGTGAACATGTGGACAATGACGTAGGGCTGATTGGAATTCACATCTAGAAAGAAACAATCTACCAGAGAAGTGGAGAATATGATAGAAATCCTGGACTGGACTATTTGTGTCAGCGTGATACCGCCTGTTCTTCAGAGGGGTAATACTTATTCTAAGTTATGTAATACCCTGTATTGGATACATCCTCCAACCTTTGATAAAACACTTCATAAACCTGAATTGGACCGCACTCAGGACAAACCAAACAGGTAAGCGTTTGCAGAACTGACTTTTTTTAATCAGCGGCAGTGACTCAATTTTGTTACACAGAAAGTCCTGCAAAAATGCATAATTCAGTCTTCAACTCGACTAGAATATAATAACCATTTCCTATATGTCCGGTATTTGATACCTTTACATGATGGTGATGTGCGCATGCGCAACTCGCTCCTATCTAATACTATTACATCATGGTCATGGTGATGTGCGCATGCGCAACTTGTATGGAGTTACTTTTTGGTCACAAGAATCCGAAATGTATCCGATAACACTATTGGTCAGTTGGACGAAGAGTGACAGCGTTGCGTTGAGCGCAGGTTTCTATACTGATAAGATGTTATTCTAATGTAGCCAACGTCTATCAGACGATAAAGAAGATAACAAGCAGAACAGAATGGCGTCGGACAATCATCGGCTGCAGGTGGGTTTTATTTAGATAACACCGTTTATGTGGTAATTAAATAGTAAATAGTCTCACCCACCTGCTGGTCAACACAACGCTGTCACTCTTCATCCAACTGACCAATAGTGTTATTGGATACGCCCTCTACCCCCCCTCTCTACCCCGCGCCCCCCCCCCCAAGCTTGCACCTATTGCGTCACATTCGCAAAGCCAGAAAAATATTATTGAAAAGCTCAAAATAAAAGTTTGGAAAGAGGTTATAGCCAAAAACCCATACGATTATTTATTTTTTGCATTGTTTATTAATTGTTAGCTATTTCAGACACATTTTTTGCCGTTCTTGAAATGTCTTTGCAATTTCTTGTGACCGAAAAGTAATTCCATAAACTCGCTCCCATCTAACCTGGTGACGTAAAATCCACTGCCGGAGTTTCTGTCTCCACGAATGAGTGCATTAGGAACAAAAATGGGTGTAAAATGGGTGTAGATATGGGTGCAGCACCACTCGTATCCGCATGTCGTATGCTGTTGGAGCCTATAGATCACAGTCAGTCTAGTTGATCTATGTGATCAGATCAACAACACATTGACAACCTGAAATAGAACCCTATTATGGACAGTTGAGATGTGATTAACAAGCCCAGCAGTCATGAGGGTTACATCTGTTATGGGGATCTGGCAGGTAAGCGGTTGTGCTATTTTAATTATTAAACTATATTATATTGTTTATATTATTATATTTATCCCACTGCGCCAATTTGACCTGATGTAGCCAGTAGGTGTGTAACTGTATGCATGCACTAATAAACTATATCTACATAGGAAGGTATCGGCTGCTGTGGAAAAGTCTCAGGATAGTTTACTAGCCCTTTTTAATCGGATTAAATATGAACCATATCTATGATCATTTCAGTTGCTATATTCTCCCACTAGAGGTGTTTTTCCTTTATTCAGCATATCTCTATTTTATGGTAATGTTTTACCAAATAGTGGGAGGTTATTTTTTCAGATAAATTTGTCACATTCTCGAGAACTCCTCTACTAGGTGGATTGTAGAAATATCATGTTGCAATGTTTATTAAAATGATGCTGCTCTATTATGGATTACAAAACCTCTTGTATGCTTATTTTCTCCAAATATTGTTTTAGGTGAGGATTTATTTTTAATAATAGTTTTCTGTCGTTCTGTTAGGCTAACTATCTGCACAACAAATCATTCAACTAAAGATATCACTTATGACAGACATTCTAACTACATTCAAGCTGACCCCAGTTTTCCAGCCCTGTAGCAGAGACATTTTGTTACTCTGAAACACGCTGTCACCCCTCTCTGCAGTCGAGGTGGGTTGTCTTTCACAGGCCACATGTGACAGAGCCGTTTGAATAATGACACTGGGAGCTTTGTTCCCAGAAACGTTGCTCGGTTGCGGTCAACAGTGTGTGCCGGATGAACAATGTCCTTCTTAGACCTTTGATAAAGCTCTGTTCTCAACGGTGGCCAAGGCCCAATATGTTGTGACAGTAATATTACCGTGCCTTATCTAATAACTAACAAGCTCTTCAAGGGCTTCACCAAGTGTTGTGATATCTCCACAGTGGCAGTTCCACACTGTCGAATAGCTCCTGGGAATTACATGGATTCATATCGCATCTGCCTTGTTATGGAAACAAGTTGGGACACAAGAACACTTTTTTTGGAACAAATTAAAAGGGCATGTCAAAACACCCCTGTGCTGATTTAACCTGCTGCAAGTGAATTCTCTTTGAAAGTAATTGAGGCAAAGATTAATCTCACAGCATAACAACGAGCTAAAGCAGACAACCAACAGCAAGCTGGACTGATCAGAGACCTGTTCTTATGTACTGAACCCTGATAATCGCACTCATGCATCTTAATCCAGTTTTTCTCAACTAGACCTGGACTTCCAAAAAAGAGGAAAATACGATGAAATACCAAGAAACAAGAGGTTACCATTTAGTTCAATGACATATTCCAAATACTTTCACAATGATTAATGGACTGACTCCCCCGTTTACCTCAGCCGAGCCATTTTCCTGTCATGTCTGTACTTGTATCCAGTTTTGTATTGATGATTTAAGGATGGGGTTCATGTTCTTCCTTGCAGTGGCAATTCAATGGCCAAACGTTTACTGCTAAGTTAGGAAAAATACATTACAACTGTGGTTCCTATCAGGGTGTAGCAGAGTTGTTACGAACAAGCTGAAGCATTGAACCCATTTAACTGTTGGCTCTAAGCTGATGTCAAACAGGGTCGCTTCCTGGGTGAGACTAGATATTTCTGGAACTGGTGTTGGAGGTCCAGTAGGGGACACTTCTGGTGTTGGAGGGCCAGTAGGGGACACTTCTGGTGTTGGAGGGCCAGTAAGGGACACTTCTGGTGTTGGAGGGCCAGTAAGGGACACTTCTGGTGTTGGAGGGCCAGTAGGGGACACTTCTGGTGTTGGAGGGCCAGTAGGGGACACTTCTGATGTTGGAGGGCCAGTAGGGGACACTTCTGGTGTTGGAGGGCCAGTAGGGGACACTTCTGGTGTTGGAGGGCCAGTAGGGGACACTTCTGGTGTTGGAGGGCCAGTAGGGGACACTTCTCTGTTTAATATTACAATCTAATGCCCGAGGACCATTGGATCCGTGAAGGAAACTGCATATGCTGCTTCTGTCGAGGGGAAGTTAAAAACGGTTGTCCTGATTTTGTGGTCACTTAAGACCAGATGAGTCAAGGTGTTTACCACAGTATCCTGGCTAACTTCCCAGTAGTATCTAGTGACCATCATGGCCACTGAATGAACTCCAGCTGCCAATTGGCTCATTGCCCCCTTCTTCCTGTTGTAACAAAGCCTAAAGTACATTGTACACTCAAAAGCTGTTCCTTATTTTCGACCTCTATGTTGTAGGGGGGGAACTTCAGCTCAGGGGCCACATTAGGACTTTGAAATAAAATGGAGGACCACATTTGTTTAGTAATTTGTACATGATTTCTGGACATGAAACAGGTAGTAATATAAATGTATACACAATAATTATACTGTAGGTCTAATATTATATTTTTTGTCATTTTAGTTTTTATTCAGATACATAACAATTGCTAATTCCTTGTCTGTGTAAACACACCTGGCGAATAAACCTGATTCTGATTCTGCATTGGACTGGCAAGTGTTATTTGAAATTGTGTAAAACAGTTTTAATTCCTAGCGCGGGCGGATGGATGGAAATGCCTCAACGGCCGGATTCAGGCCGCGGTCCCTAGTTTGCCAACCCCTGCTCTATGTAGAAATAATTATAGGTCATCCTCCCAGACAGTTGCACTTGAGCAGTCGTCTCACTGAACCAGTAGAAAAAAAGTGTCTAATTAACATCATGTGACCAGTATCTTTAAACCCAGGGGTCTGCCAAGGTCTTTGCTGCTTTGTTATGTAGACGAAGCACTGAAGCATTCTTTCAAATGTGCTTAACATCCCAGTTTGGGAAAAAGCAGCCCTTGGAAACAGTTTATGGTGTGCTACAGAAGATTTGTGTGTGTGTGTGTGTGTGTGTCTTTATAAGTAGGTTTATGTGAAAAATAGACAATGTGTTAGATGTTAATATATATTGGATCACCCGGCGTACAGCTCACCCAGCTCACCCTGCGTACAGCTCACTCAGCTCACCCTGCGTACAGCTCACCCTGTGTACAGCTCACCCAGCTCACCCTGCGTACAGCTCACCCTGCGTACAGCTCACTCAGCTAACCCTGCTTACAGCTCACCCAGCTCACCCTGCGTACAGCTCACCCTGCGTACAGCTCACTCAGCTCACCCTGCGTACAGCTCACCCAGCTCACCCTGCGTACAGCTCACCCTGCGTACAGCTCACTCAGCTCACCCTGCGTACAGCTCACTCAGCTCACCCTGCTTACAGCTCACCGGCGTATAGTTGCTAGCTATTATGCTAATACATAACTACGTTCTAATCATGGTGACACGCCTCTTACCCTGCTAATTTGGACACACTAGATTGTTCATGTGCATAAGACTGTTACAAAGTATCCATGCATACATTATAGGTCCACAATGCCCTCCTCCCCGAGAGAGTCTTTTAAAATGTGGCCAAACAGCCGAGCAGCGTAGAGATGAGGCTCTGCTCTTTCTTTCCCATCACTCTATAGAGACCAGTAATTCAGTTGGCAATGCTCTACACAACCCCCAACCCCCCCCAATGCTCTACCCAACCCCCCGTAGAACCTTTCCCATGTTTCCCCATTTCTATCTTTCTCACTAATTGCTTGTTAGTTTGTCTGTGCTCTTGTGTGAGGCAACCATCTCTGTATTCTGCTCTGCAATTGTTTCATCTATTTGGTCGGACCAGCTCCTCTCACCTTCCAGAGAACAAATCTTGACACGTTATATTGTTGTGAGGTTACCTTTTTAAATTATTGTTACTCTTCTATTGTCCGTTTGCACAGAAGCTCCCAGAAGAAGTTGACTAAAGCTTTAGTGATTTTCTCAGACTCCTCCTGTGCTGTACTTCTGCATAACCATGATATGTGCAAGCTGAAACCTAAGCAGTTTGAGTTAATGTTAGCCGAAAGCAGGTCACCTCTGTCCTTCACACCCAGGTTCTAAACAGCAGCACGACTGTCTTCAGACCTGCCCACAGTCAGTCTATAAGTGGCACCTGACTGGCTAACACCAGCTCACGGGATTGGTTTAAACCAGGCTAACCTTTGTCATCATCTAGGAATGTCACGAGTGTCCTCCCTTTTTCACACCCAGACACATATTTCCGTGTCACAACTCATCCATGGATTCATTCAATCTTAGATCCACCAAACGTCAGGTTCCCACGCTTGGTTTCCGACAACAATGTGCTGTTGTATGAGTAATTATATAATGTCCTTTCCTGAAATCATATCACGGAAGGGGTTTATTTCCTTTCAGCTGAACATTTACTGTGCCCGTTTTTGCTCTGTGTAAAAACATTTTGAGTGTCACGGTTGGCTGAAGACCGTATGTTTTCACCTTGTGTTTCCCGGTTTTCACCATAATGAACACATCCCCTGTCATTTGTCTCATTATCACTCACACCAGGTCCCAATTACTAATTAGCATGTGTATTTAAGTTTGCTCCTCTGTCTTCGTTGTTACGTGTCGTGTCCTCCATGTTGGTGAGTCCACGTCCACGTTCTGTGTGGCTGGTTGAAGAGCTGGGTGTTTGTATTTTGTAGTCGCTGCTTAAGCACACTTTATTTTCAATCAGTGTTTAGTTTTATTGTTTGTTTTCTTGTTTTTTTGGGGGGGTTCTTGATTAAAGCACCTCAACGTGAATAATGCCTGCATTTGGTTCCTACACCACGTCACCACTGGGATTACGACAAAGAGGTCATTGGATTCTTACGTCACATTTATTTTACTTTTGCCCCTTATGTTTTTACAGATTTTTATACGCTCAATTTCAAATGTGTCATTTTATTTGACTATAAATCTACACCGTTCATGTACATATGTGTTTAGTGAAAGTATCGTTGGCAGCAATCACAGTTTTTAGTCGTCTTGCCTCTACCAGCTTTACACATCTGAATTTGGGCAGTTTCTACCATTTTTGTTGTATTCCTCAGGGCTCACTACATGAGTACAGATTTCTGGGGACTTCAGCCTTGTCTTGGCTGTGTCTTTTGGGTCGTTGTTGTGCTGAAAGTTTTTCCTGCAATTCTAAACAAATCAATGAAAAGCATCCCAATAGCATAATGCCTCCACCACCATTTGTCCAGCGACTTCTGTTTATCATAATAAACTTATTAGAGGACTTCTCTAGAGCTGGATGTTACTTTGGCAGGTTCTCTCATCCTTGCAGAGAAACTCTGAAGCTCTGTTAGAGTGGACATTTGGTTCTTGGTCTCCCTGACCTTGGCTTTTCTTTCCTGGTTATTTAAGTTCACCAGATGGCCAGCGCTAAGCAGAGTGTTGGTGCTGCCAAACCTATTCTATTTCACAACCATGGAGTCCTACTAACCTTCCGCAGAAATATTCTGTGAAGCTTCTTTATCTTCGATGTCTTCATTGGACTTCATGGCTTGGGTTTTGCCCCGACGACTTACGCGGTGACATGTGGAGCCTTATATAGACACGGCTGTGGTTTTTCTAAATAATGTCTAATCAATTAGCTTTTTCTAGAAGCACACTCAGATCACGTGGTACAGAAATGTCCAGGTTGGTCGGAGGACAGAGGGGTACATCTGAGCTGACATCAGATTGTCACGGCATGAGTTCTTAATGTTTATGTGTGTCACTTTCAATGACTGCGCACACATTTCTGGGGTTTTGTGTTTATTGTTACAGGGTATCGTGTGTCAATCAATGGTGAAACCTAATTATTTAATCTATTATACATTCTGTCAGTAACACAACAACATTTGAAGACATTGAAGGGGTCTGATTGCTTTCCAAAGGCCCTGTACATTTAAGCTCCAGCATTGTGTTTTCTATTCTAATGTCTTTATTCTACTCCTTTTTGCAGTTAATGGTGATTACCACTGTGGAGATAACCAGCCGACCTCATTAAGGAACACCAGCCAAATGGCAACGCTCTCTGCTACTGACTGACCCTCCATGAGACCCATGTGGATTTGGGATTATTTAACGATACATCAGTCGTGCCTGATCACCGGACCGGCTCACTAACTCCACCGGCCTGTCTCCTCCTTGTATGATTCAGAGAGACGCTCCTCCCAGCTCCTTCACACCACCCGACACGTTGTTCAGTCTCTCCTGCTTAGGAGGCGCACCTGACATGTCCACCAAGGCGCCCATCTACCTGAAGAGGCGGAGCAGGAAGGGGAAGAAGGAGAAACTCCGAGACATCCTCTCCTCGGACATGATCAGTCCGCCGCTGGGAGATTTCCGACACGCCATCCACATCGGCAGTGGAGGCCAGGAGGACGACTTGTTTGGCGACCTGTCCTTCCTGCAGGGGAAGTTCCACCTTCTCCCGGGACAGCAGAGTCACACCCTTTCCCAGCGCTTCTCCATGTACGCCGAGTCCTTCCGGTTCAGCCGCGCTGCCAGCGTTGGCGGGCCACACCCCTCCTCGAAGAACTCCCCTCTCCTGAAGAACGCCCTCTCGTTGCCCGTCATCGGGGGGGTGCAGGCCATCACCCTGCCCGTCACCTCGGCGACCTCGGCCTCCTCCCCACCCCAGAACACTGCCCCCCCGCCCAAACCTCCTCGATTGCACCTGGATGAGAAGATCCTGACGTCCCGTCCACAAAGCCCGGTCTCCTCGGTCTCCTCGATCCAGTTTTCTATGGACACGTCGCAGTCGTCCCCGTCCTCCCCCGGGCTCCCGTCAGACGGGGACGGGTCTAACCGGGACTCGTATCTGAACGACGTGAGCCAGGAGCGCCCGTACCTGTCTCACGCGGGCTCCCTGCTCTCCCTTCACCTGGACCTGGGCCCGTCCATCCTGGACGACGTACTGCAGATTATGGACAGCCAGTGCCTCAGTGGATTCAATGGGACCTGTCTGCAGGGAGGACAACAGGAGCTCCTCACCTGACCCCCCTGTGATCCTATTGTCCCCGTACTGTCTATGTGATGCAACCGTGGAGGTTCTGCTCTCAGCCAGACATTGCTGGATCACAAGCCTTTTTATAGTAGCGCGCTCATAATACGTCCTTTTATTCTGGGACTCGGACTCTCATTGCGGTTAGTGCTAAATTGATATTGAATGTCTCCCTACACTTTTCCTTAGTGAACTACTTAACTACTTAATTAATAAATGTGCTAAGTAATGAGGTGACCCAAAATGACTCAGACTGGGATCATGTATGTCAGCAAGTGAGATTGTATAATGGAACCGGAGGGTTTCTGTTTTATTTAAGAAATGTGCACTGCACCTGAGCTTTAGACCACTAGATGTTCCCCTGAGATTAGTTCGCTGTGTCGCACAGATTTATCCAGTTCATACAGCTATTCTAGTAAGACTCTAGAGAGATTTTGTTCCCGACTGGCACTTTCACGGTATTCACGGTATGATGAGCTCATCTGTACAACGGACACCAAGCCACAGGACGCCTTCCTGAGGGACTGACTTATTTGACAGCTTTTGTTATTTTTTTCTTTGATAACGTGAAAGCTGTAACTTTATATTTGGACGACAGTGAGTTCTGGAGAGCTCCGTAGCATATCTGTTGCCTCTCTTTAGCAGATTCGGAGAGATGAGTTCCCTGGTTTTCCTGGCACCCGAGGCTCCTATAATGGAGGGCGTCGGACACAGAGTACTGTTACGTGTTCATTCACAACCTCAGACTGGTCATAAGGGAGATCCTCTCTCTGCTGGTATCCCTCAGGTCCCTGTGGGTCCACAACTATCTGCTATATCACTGCTGGTATCCCTCAGGTCCCTGTGGGTCCACAACTATCTGCTATATCACTGCTGGTATCCCTCAGGTCCCTGTGGGGCCACAACTATCTGCTATATCACTGCTGGTATCCCTCAGGTCCCTGTGGGGCCACAACTATCTGCTATATCACTGCTGGTATCCCTCAGGTCCCTGTGGGGCCACAACTATCTGTTATATCACTGCTGGTATCCCTCAGGTCCCTGTGGGGCCACAACTATCTGCTATATCACTGCTGGTATCCCTCAGGTCCCTGTGGGTCCACAACTATCTGCTATATCACTGCTGGTATCCCTCAGGTCCCTGTGGGTCCACAACTATCTGCTATATCACTGCTGGTATCCCTCAGGTCCCTGTGGGTCCACAACTATCTGCTATATCACTGCTGGTATCCCTCAGGTCCCTGTGGGGCCACAACTATCTGCTATATCACTGCTGGTATCCCTCAGGTCCCTGTGGGTCCACAACTATCTGCTATATCACTGCTGGTATCCCTCAGGTCCCTGTGGGGCCACAACTATCTGCTATATCACTGCTGGTATCCCTCAGGTCCCTGTGGGTCCACAACTATCTGCTATATCACTGCTGGTATCCCTCAGGTCCCTGTGGGGCCACAACTATCTGCTATATCACTGCTGGTATCCCTCAGGTCCCTGTGGGGCCACAACTATCTGCTATATCACTGCTGGTATCCCTCAGGTCCCTGTGGGGCCACAACTATCTGCTATATCACTGCTGGTATCCCTCAGGTCCCTGTGGGGCCACAACTATCTGCTATATCACTGCTGGTATCCCTCAGGTCCCTGTGGGGCCACAACTATCTGCTATATCACTGCTGGTATCCCTCAGGTCCCTGTGGGGCCACAACTATCTGCTATATCACTGCTGGTATCCCTCAGGTCCCTGTGGGGCCACAACTATCTGCTATATCACTGCTGGTATCCCTCAGGTCCCTGTGGGGCCACAACTATCTGCTATATCACTGCTGGTATCCCTCAGGTCCCTGTGGGGCCACAACTATCTGCTATATCACTGCTGGTATCCCTCAGGTCCCTGTGGGGCCACAACTATCTTCTATATCACTGCTGGTATCCCTCAGGTCCCTGTGGGTCCACAACTATCTGCTATATCACTGCTGGTATCCCTCAGGTCCCTGTGGGGCCACAACTATCTGCTATATCACTGCTGGTATCCCTCAGGTCCCTGTGGGGCCACAACTATCTGCTATATCACTGCTGGTATCCCTCAGGTCCCTGTGGGGCCACAACTATCTGCTATATCACTGCTGGTATCCCTCAGGTCCCTGTGGGGCCACAACTATCTGCTATATCACTGCTGGTATCCCTCAGGTCCCTGTGGGGCCACAACTATCTGCTATATCACTGCTGGTATCCCTCAGGTCCCTGTGGGGCCACAACTATCTGCTATATCACTGCTGGTATCCCTCAGGTCCCTGTGGGGCCACAACTATCTGCTATATCACTGCTGGTATCCCTCAGGTCCCTGTGGGGCCACAACTATCTGCTATATCACTGCTGGTATCCCTCAGGTCCCTGTGGGGCCACAACTATCTGCTATATCACTGCTGGTATCCCTCAGGTCCCTGTGGGGCCACAACTATCTGCTATATCACTGCTGGTATCCCTCAGGTCCCTGTGGGGCCACAACTATCTGCTATATCACTGCTGGTATCCCTCAGGTCCCTGTGGGGCCACAACTATCTGCTATATCACTGCTGGTATCCCTCAGGTCCCTGTGGGGCCACAACTATCTGCTATATCACTGCTGGTATCCCTCAGGTCCCTGTGGGGCCACAACTATCTGCTATATCACTGCTGGTATCCCTCAGGTCCCTGAGAGGCTGAAACTGTTTTTAATATCACTGCTGGTATCCCTCAGGTCCCTGAGAGGCTGAAACTGTTTTTAATATCACTGCTGGTATCCCTCAGGTCCGTGAGAGGCTGAAACTGTCTTTAATATCACTCTGATGGTCAGAATGAACAATGTCTGGATCGGGTTATTATGAAATATGTTTGTGTTTGTAAGGGAAATACTATTTAAAACACAGGGTAGAGTTGCCCCCTCAAAATGATTCACCAGAGTGAACCAATGTCCTCCCTCCATAACAAAATGATTCACCAGAGTGAACCAATGTCCTCCCTTCATAACAAAATGATTCATCAGAGTGAACCAATGTCCTCCCTTCATAACAAAATGATTCACCAGAGTGAACCAATGTCCTCCCTCCATAACACAATGATTCACCAGAGTGAACCAATGTCCTCCCTCCATAACACAATGATTCACCAGAGTGAACCAATGTCCTCCCTCCATAACACAATGATTCACCAGAGTGAACCAATGTCCTCCCTCCATAACACAATGATTCACCAGAGTGAACCAATGTCCTCCCTCCATAACACAATGATTCACCAGAGTGAACCAATGTCCTCCCTCCATAACAAAATGATTCACCAGAGTGAACCAATGTCCTCCCTCCATAACACAATGATTCACCAGAGTGAACCAATGTCCTCCCTCCATAACAAATGCCCTGTGATTCGTTCAGCTGCCAGAAGCACTTTGACTCCGCATGTCTGACATGTTGAGAATAGCACTGTATGAACGGGCACAAGTTTTAGTTCAGAGAGAACGAGCGAACGCACAATATGAGCCAGGACCAGATACTGTAGCTGACCTGCTGACCGTAGCCAGGACAGGGTGCTGTTACGTAAGGCCGGTTCTGTTTCCTCTGGAGGTTAGCTGCCTCAGTACCAGGAGAGGTAGCCTGACAGAACAGTTCTGTTCTGCATGGTGAAGGACCTGTTGACACATCTAACCGTCAGTTACTCCACCAAATGCCAATAGAGATGTCTTTCTAGCCCCGCAATATGTAATCTCTCTGGGGGAAAAACTGTTAACACAGTTCTGGGTTTGTATACTGTGTATAATGTAAACTTATTTTAGTCTTCATTTTTAACAGTGTGAAATATGTAATGCCTCTGATGGAATTCTAGTGACTTTGGCATGTTTCACTTTGTATTTGGTCGTCTTGACATCCAAGTAAGTGTTGGTTGTTTTGAAAGTGGTTAAAGCGTACAGGGCCAAACACACTCCTGACTTTTTCTTTCCCGTTTTGTTTATCCTGGCACTGGCTTCTACTAATATCTGAATCACCAGATATGATACTCGGAGCAGGGAACTGTGTGCACCAAATGTACCTAGATGACTCTGTTACAGCGGAAGGCAAATCTTTCACTTTCTTCATAAGAATTATATTTGCGCTGCTATCGATGGGTTTATTAAACATGCTGGCACAAATTGTCTATCAGCATCACACAATTTATTACAAGCTGTAAACAACGGTAAATAAATGCCATATTATGAGTTGACCAATCTAGACGTGTGTGTGTGTGTTTCTGAGTTAACAATATAATGCAAACCTGGTTTAATCTGAAAAAGTTTAACAATGGGGATATTAGTCCTCAATTTGAAAAGGCAGTTGTTCAGGTTTAGGGCCGAGGTTACAAATAGGGTTAGTGTTGGAAATAGCATCAGGGTGTGTCATTAACACCTGAGGATTAAGCATTATGCTTGTTACATTTAGACAAAGGTTTGGTTGTATTACGTTTGGGTTGTATGAGGTTAGAGTTGGGTGTTAGGGTTGTATGAGGTTAGAGTTGGGTGTTTGGGTTGGGTGAGGTTAGAGTTGGGTGTTTGGGTTGGGTGAGGTTAGAGTTGGGTGTTTGGGTTGGGTGAGGTTAGAGTTGGGTGTTTGGGTTGAGTGAGGTTAGAGTTGGGTGTTTGGGTTGGGTGAGGTTAGAGTTGGGTGTTTGGGTTGGGTGACGTTAGAGTTGGGTGTTTGGGTTGGGTGAGGTTAGAGTTGGGTGTTTGGGTTGGGTGACGTTAGAGTTGGGTGTTTGGGTTGGGTGAGGTTAGAGTTGGGTGTTTGGGTTGGGTGAGGTTAGAGTTGGGTGTTTGGGTTGGGTGAGGTTAGAGTTGGGTGTTTGGGTTGGGTGAGGTTAGAGTTGGGTGTTTGGGTTGGGTGAGGTTAGAGTTGGGTGTTTGGGTTGGGTGAGGTTAGAGTTGGGTGTTTGGGTTGGGTGAGGTTAGAGTTGGGTGTTTGGGTTGGGTGAGGTTAGAGTTGGGTGTTTGGATTGGGTGAGGTTAGAGTTGGGTGTTTGGGTTGGGTGAGGTTAGAGTTGGGTGTTTGGGTTGGGTGTTTGGGTTGGGTGAGGTTAGAGTTGGGTGTTTGGGTTGTGTGAGCTTAGAGTTGGGTGTTTGGGTTGTATGAGCTTAGAGTTGGGTGTTTGGGTTGTGTGAGGTTAGAGTTGGGTGTTTGGGTTGTATGAGGTTAGAGTTGGGTGTTTGGGTTGTATGAGGTTAGAGTTGGGTGTTTTGGTTGGGTGAGGTTAGAGTTGGGTGTTTGGGTTGGGTGAGGTTAGAGTTGGGTGTTTGGGTTGGGTGAGGTTAGAGTTGGGTGTTTGGGTTGTATGAGCTTAGAGTTGGGTGTTTGGGTTGTGTGAGGTTAGAGTTGGGTGTTTGGGTTGTGTGAGGTTAGAGTTGGGTGTTTGGGTTGTGTGAGGTTAGAGTTGGGTGTTTGGGTTGTGTGAGGTTAGAGTTGGGTGTTTTGGTTGTGTGAGGTTAGAGTTGGGTGTTTGGGTTGGGTGAGGTTAGAGTTGGGTGTTTGGGTTGTGTGAGGTTAGAGTTGGGTGTTTGGGTTGTGTGAGGTTAGAGTTGGGTGTTTGGGTTGGGTGAGGTTAGAGTTGGGTGTTTGGGTTGGGTTTTAGGGTTGTGTGCATACATGTGCACGGCCACATTCTCTCTTGTTTGCTCTGGGAATGGCTCCAACTGGCTTAATTAACACAAGGCCCCTACACACACAGCCAGTGACCCGAGAGCAGACCCTGGGAACATGGGGCCCTCGACGGGGAAGTTCTCTGAGAAAACGGGGTGAGAAACAGCACCTGTAGCAAAGACATACATGGAGATTTCCAAGGTAACCGCCAGTATCTCTTTGTTGATTATAGGAACACACATTCTAATGCTTTTTAAGTTAATCATCCTCAAAACCTGCAGGGGAATACTTGAGGTGCAGTGGAATGTCTCCACTAGTCTGGATTAATTACATAACTCTTAAACAAAAACACCAGTGACATTGACCAGAGCTATGTTGTGTTTCATCGTCTCATTTATTGGCAGGGAACACCAGCCATGTACAGAAGTACTGTGAGGAATGAGCAGACTGTCCAAACCTTTGTAAAACCTGTGAAGAAACCTCTGCTAGGCGGATGGGTGGCTAAGGTTGGCATTTATAGGAAAACAATATGAACCGTAAAGAAATTCTCTGCCTGATATTAATATGGGTAATGTTAATGTTCAGTGAGTTAAATTCAGTTTACAGAAGATCTCCTACATTCATCACTTTGTTTGACGTGTCTACATCTCCATCTGCTGGACAATTAGTATATCACTGAAAGAATGAATTAAATCAGAAAACGGTCATCACTTATAACACAGGCTGTCTAAGGTTCAAACAGTCAACACTTATAACACAGACTGTCTAGGGTTCAAACGGTCATAACTTATAACACAGGCTGTCTAGGGTTCAAACGGTCATCACTTATAACACAGGCTGTCTAGGGTTCAAACGGTCATCACTTATAACACAGACTGTCTAAGGTTCAAACGGTCATCACTTATAACACAGGCTGTCTAGGGTTCAAACGGTCATCACTTATAACACAGACTGTCTAGGGTTCAAACGGTCATCACTTATAACACAGGCTGTCTAGGGTTCAAACGGTCATCACTTATAACACAGGCTGTCTAGGGTTCAAACGGTCATCACTTATAACACAGACTGTCTAAGGTTCAAACGGTCATCACTTATAACACAGGCTGTCTAGGGTTCAAACGGTCATCACTTATAACACAGACTGTCTAAGGTTCAAACGGTCATCACTTATAACACAGGCTGTCTAAGGTTCAAACGGTCATCACTTATAACACAGGCTGTCTAGGGTTCAAACGGTCATCACTTATAACACAGGCTGTCTAGGGTTCAAACGGTCATCACTTATAACACAGACTGTCTAAGGTTCAAACGGTCATCACTTATAACACAGGCTGTCTAGGGTTCAAACGGTCATCACTTATAACACAGGCTGTCTAGGGTTCAAACGGTCATCACTTATAACACAGACTGTCTAGGGTTCAAACGGTCATCACTTATAACACAGGCTGTCTAGGGTTCAAACGGTCATCACTTATAACACAGACTGTCTAAGGTTCAAACGGTCATCACTTATAACACAGGCTGTCTAGGGTTCAAACGGTCATCACTTATAACACAGGCTGTCTAAGGTTCAAACAGTCAACACTTATAACACAGACTGTCTAAGGTTCAAACAGTCATCACTTATAACACAGGCTGTCTAAGGTTCAAACGGTCATCACTTATAACACAGGCTGTCTAGGGTTCAAACGGTCATCACTTATAACACAGGCTGTCTAGGGTTCAAACGGTCATCACTTATAACACAGGCTGTCTAGGGTTCAAACGGTCATCACTTATAACACAGGCTGTCTAGGGTTCAAATGGTCATCACTTATAACACAGGCTGTCTAGGGTTCAAACGGTCATCACTTATAACACAGGCTGTCTAGGGTTCAAACGGTCATCACTTATAACACAGGCTGTCTAGGGTTCAAACGGTCATCACTTATAACACAGGCTGTCTAGGGTTCAAACGGTCATCACTTATAACACAGGCTGTCTAGGGTTCAAACGGTCATCACTTATAACACAGGCTGTCTAGGGTTCAAACGGTCATCACTTATAACACAGGCTGTCTAGGGTTCAAACGGTCATCACTTATAACACAGGCTGTCTAGGGTTCAAACAGTCATCACTTATAACACAGGCTGTCTAGGGTTCAAACGGTCATCATTTATAACACAGGCTGTCTAGGGTTCAAACGGTCATCACTTATAACACAGGCTGTCTAGGGTTCAAACGGTCATCACTTATAACACAGGCTGTCTAGGGTTCAAACGGTCATCACTTATAACACAGGCTGTCTAGGGTTCAAACAGTCATCACTTATAACACAGGCTGTCTAGGGTTCAAACGGTCATCACTTATAACACAGACTGTCTAGGGTTCAAATGGTCATCACTTATAACACAGACTGTCTAAGGTTCAAACGGTCATCACTTATAACACAGGCTGTCTAGGGTTCAAACGGTCATCACTTATAACACAGGCTGTCTAGGGTTCAAACGGTCATCACTTATAACACAGGCTGTCTAGGGTTCAAACGGTCATCACTTATAACACAGACTGTCTAAGGTTCAAACGGTCATCACTTATAACACAGGCTGTCTAGGGTTCAAACGGTCATCACTTATAACACAGGCTGTCTAAGGTTCAAACAGTCAACACTTATAACACAGACTGTCTAAGGTTCAAACAGTCATCACTTATAACACAGGCTGTCTAAGGTTCAAACGGTCATCACTTATAACACAGGCTGTCTAGGGTTCAAACGGTCATCACTTATAACACAGGCTGTCTAAGGTTCAAACGGTCATCACTTATAACACAGGCTGTCTAAGGTTCAAACGGTCATCACTTATAACACAGGCTGTCTAGGGTTCAAACGGTCATCACTTATAACACAGGCTGTCTAAGGTTCAAACGGTCATCACTTATAACACAGGCTGTCTAAGGTTCAAACGGTCATCACTTATAACACAGGCTGTCTAGGGTTCAAACGGTCATCACTTATAACACAGACTGTCTAAGGTTCAAACGGTCATCACTTATAACACAGGCTGTCTAGGGTTCAAACAGTCATCATTTATAACACAGGCTGTCTAAGGTTCAAAAGAATGCTTTGTGCATTCATATATTTATAAAAACACTTACAGAGTCATTGGTTCAAGTAACACATTTATTATTAAATATCATTGGAACATTAATTTAGATCGCACACATACAAGATATTGGTAGTTACAAAATCATTTGTAATTTAAAAAATGACCTGACGTAGCTCAATCACATAGGTTACACCATCAGCTCCACAGACCTGACGTAGCTCAATCACATAGGTTACACCATCAGCGCTACAGACCTGACGTAGCTCAATCACATAGGTTACACCATCAGCTCCACAGACCTGACGTAGCTCAATCACATAGGTTACACCATCAGCTCTACAGACCTGACGTAGCTCAATCACATAGGTTACACCATCAGGTCTACAGACCTGACGTAGCTCAATCACATAGGTTACACCATCAGCTCTACAGACCTGACGTAGCTCAATCACATAGGTTACACCATCAGCTCTACAGACCTGATGTAGCTCAATCACATAGGTTCCACCATCAGCTCTACAGACCTGACGTAGCTCAATCACATAGGTTACACCATCAGCTCTACAGACCTGACGTAGCTCAATCACATAGGTTCCACCATCAGCTCTACAGACCTGACGTAGCTCAATCACATAGGTTACACCATCAGCTCCACAGACCTGACGTAGCTCAATCACATAAGTTACACCATCAGCTCTACAGACCTGACGTAGCTCAATCACATAGGTTCCACCATCAGCTCTACAGACCTGACGTAGCTCAATCACATAGGTTACACCATCAGCTCCACAGACCTGACGTAGCTCAATCACATAGGTTACACCATCAGCTCTACAGACCTGACGTAGCTCAATCACATAGGTTACACCATCAGCTCTACAGACCTGACGTAGCTCAATCACATAGGTTACACCATCAGCTCTACAGACCTGATGTAACTCAATCACATAGGTTCCACCATCAGCTCTACAGACCTGACGTAGCTCAATCACATAGGTTACACCATCAGCTCTACAGACCTGACGTAGCTCAATCACATAGGTTCCACCATCAGCTCTACAGACCTGACGTAACTCAATCACATAGGTTACACCATCAGCTCCACAGACCTGACGTAGCTCAATCACATAGGTTCCACCATCAGCTCCAAAGAACTGAAGTAGCTCAATCACATAAGTTACACCATCAGCTCCACAGACCTGACGTAGCTCAATCACATAGGTTACACCATCAGCGCTACAGACCTGACGTAGCTCAATCACATAGGTTACACCATCAGCTCCACAGACCTGACGTAGCTCAATCACATAGGTTCCACCATCAGCTCCACAGACCTGACGTAGCTCAATCACATAAGTTACACCATCAGCTCCACAGACCTGACGTAGCTCAATCACATAGGTTACACCATCAGCTCCACAGACCTGACGTAGCTCAATCACATAGGTTACACCATCAGCTCTACAGACCTGACGTAGCTCAATCACATAGGTTACACCATCAGCTCTACAGACCTGACGTAGCTCAATCACATAGGTTACACCATCAGCTCTACAGACCTGACGTAGCTCAATCACATAGGTTACACCATCAGCTCTACAGACCTGATGTAGCTCAATCACATAGGTTCCACCATCAGCTCTACAGACCTGACGTAGCTCAATCACATAGGTTACACCATCAGCTCTACAGACCTGACGTAGCTCAATCACATAGGTTCCACCATCAGCTCTACAGACCTGACGTAACTCAATCACATAGGTTACACCATCAGCTCCACAGACCTGACGTAGCTCAATCACATAGGTTCCACCATCAGCTCCAAAGAACTGAAGTAGCTCAATCACATAAGTTACACCATCAGCTCCACAGACCTGACGTAGCTCAATCACATAGGTTCCACCATCAGCTCTACAGACCTGAGGTATCTCAATAATCCAAAAATATTAATTTGTGATGTTTTTGTCAGCATCCCTTCATCTCCAAAAAAGACATTTTTCTAAAATAATGAACAATAGAACAATAATGCAGCATGTGGGGTGAATTATTCACAAAAGGTAACTAAACGTTAAACACACTCTGTCCTCAAATGTTTCAATCTGTCTGCATTTGGTCAAAAGACACATGGTTTTAGAGACACCTGGTGCCCTTTCAGCATGTGTGCAAACGTTGGCGAACGTTTGTCTTAAACATTGTAAAACATGTTGTCATTGGCCAAGATGTGCTGCTGTTTGTTGACCACAACCTGCTCTTGTTGTTCAGTCAGCACTGTGCCTCTGTCTCCCCTTTATGACCTCGTCTCTATTCTGCAATATACAGCGAGAACACATTCAGTCACATCTCCTTATCTGTGGTACACATCCAGTATACAGTCATTAGACAGTTAAGAGTAGCCTTATATTCAGTGTTGAAGATGTATCGCTTCTCATTGCAGGAATGTACTGATGATTAAAGCCACAGGGTTATTTTCTGAGGTTTGGTTGCATCTTCGTAGCTCCTCATCGTCATGCCATGATTCAGCACATGGACTACACATATTGCTCGGATTTTATTGGACACTTTGCTGTTGCTGCCGTTGTCTTGGTCCGTGTTTTTTTTTTTCTTCCCTGTTCCCCAAATACAGTAATGTCATTCAATAATTTTATACAGTAATATTATACAGTAATGTCACACGGTAATGTCACTCATTAATGTCATTCAGTAATGTCACTCATTAATGTCATTCAGTAATGTCACACAGTAATGTCACTCATTAATGTCATTCAGTAATGTCACTCATTAATGTCATTCAGTAATAATATACAGTAATGCCATTCAGTAATGTTATTCAGTAATGTCACGCGGTAATGTCACTCATTAATGTCATTCAGTAATGTCGCTCATTAATGTCATTCAGTAATGTTATACAGTAATGTCATTCAGTAATGTTATTCAGTAATGTTATTCAGTAATGTCACACAGTAATGTCACTCATTAATGTTATTCAGTAATGCCATTCAGTAATGTTATTCAGTAATGTCACACAGTAATGTCACTCATTAATGTCAATCATTAATGTCATTCAGTAATAATATACAGTAATGTCACTCATTAATGTTATTCAGTAATGTCACACGGTAATGTCACTCATTAATGTCATTCAGTAATGTCACTCATTAATGTCATTCAGTAATGTCACTCATTAATGTCATTCAGTAATGTTATACAGTAATGTCACACGGTAATGTCACTCATTAATGTTATTCAGTAATGTCACACGGTAATGTCACTCATTAATGTCATTCAGTAATGTCACTCATTAATGTCATTCAGTAATGTCACTCATTAATGTCATTCAGTAATGTTATACAGTAATGTCACACGGTAATGTCACTCATTAATGTTATTCAGTAATGTCACACGGTAATGTCACTCATTAATGTTATTCAGTAATGTCACTCATTAATGTCATTCAGTAATTTTATACAGTAATGTCACTCATTAATATCATTCAGTAATGTCACTCATTAATGTCATTCAGTAATTTTATACAGTAATGTCACTCATTAATGTCATTCAGTAATGTCACTCATTAATGTCATTCAGTAATGTCATTCAGTAATGTCATTCAGTAATGTCACTCATTAATGTCATTCAGTAATGTCACTCATTATTGTTATTCAGTAATGTCACTCATTAATGTCATTCAGTAATGTCACACAGTAATGTCACTCATTAATGTTATTCAGTAATGTCACTCATTAATGTTATTCAGTAATGTCACTCATTAATGT